>BPLR01010431.1:0-59537 GCA_021605095.1 Caerostris extrusa | reverse complement strand
TCGCTCATGTGTTTGAAATTGCCCAATTAAGAAAGTAAACACTTATGAATTTTTATTGTACAAACAAATCCAAATGTCTTTCTCAGATGTGTACTTACGCAAACGCTTTTTTTCAAGAGAGGCTCAAGATAGCCTCTTATTTACCTCCAGCTGGAATTTTGGGCGTTCAAACCGTAATGATTTTAAATTGAACAACTTCCTAAAATTGCAGCGAGGGGGAATGTAGTTGACAACCCCCCCCCCCTTCCTACCCAGACCGACTAAATTTAACATTAATTATAACCGCGCGGGAAATGTTCTTGATATTGGCATTTTTAAATTTATTCCTTTTAATTGTATTACTGAGGTGATCAATGACCTAAATTCAGATCATTTCCCCGTTTTTTACACTTGAAACCAGCGTTAAATCACTGAAAGGCCCAGATCAGCTGTTGACCAATTGGGAGGATTTTAGCCATGCGCTAAGCTCTAAGCCCCTCCCACATTTACATTTAAAAGGAAACTGAGGACGCAGAAAGCCTCATTCAAACCATCTAACAATGCCCCGTAATGACTAGGTTTGTTTCAAGATTTACTATATGCTATTGGATGCCTGTAATATTTGGTACAAGATGTTTGAGTTTAATAACTTCCTACAGACATATGAACCCGACATTGTGCTACTCCAGGAAACTCACTTAAAAAATACTCAGACTCCTTACATCTCAGGTTATTCTTTTTATAGAGACGACGAACCGCAAAATCCTGTATCAGGCGGAACGGGCATTTTCATCAAAAACAGTATACCTCATACGCATATTCCTACGCCAACTCTCCTAGGTATTAAAACTACTGTTATTTCTCTCAGTTTCCCAAATCTCCCTTCTCTAACCATTGCCTCTGTTTATGTTCCAAACCGCATAGACTCACCTAATTTAATTAATGACATTAATGTGCTTCTCTCTGAACAATAGCTCCATTCTAGCTGGCGATTATAACGCTCATAACGCCCATTGGGGATGTAGATCAACTAACAACACTGGCAGGGTCCTTCCTTCATTGGCTCGAAGCATTTTAGTAGACATTTTAGCCCCATTAACGCCCACTCGCCTTGGCACCAATTCTGCTTCAATTATTGACCTTGCTGTAACTAACAACTTTCACTTCTCTCACTCCATAAACTCTATTGAAGAACTTTCCTCTGATCATAATCCGGTCGTTCTTAAATACAATTTTACCTATCCCACAATTCCAATTCCTAATAGAGTAAGAACTATCTGGTCTAAATTCTCTAACACCCTTGATAAAAACCTTGTTTATAATATTAATACTATTAATTCTCCTCAAGATATCGAAAATGAAGTAACTGATTTCACTAACACTATTATTTACGCTCATAACTCTTCCTCTAAACACTTCTACTAATAGTAACTATTTACTTCCTCACGTAAAAATTTTAATGACTCAAAGAAACCGCGCACGTAAAAGCTGGCAAATTTTCAGAGACCTGCAAAGTAAAACAAACTATACTATAATCGCGCTCAAGCACTTGTCCGTAGAGCTATATCTGAATATAAACAAACCTCTTGGAATAATCATCTACACACCGTTAACTGCCAAAATGGTACTTTTTGGAAACTTCCCAAGAGTTTTAAAAGGAAAAAATGCACCATTCATACCCTAAAAACTATCAACTGCACAACTACAACTAATACTCAAAAACCCGAAATTTTGGCAGACAGCCTTCAGGAGCAGTTTCAAGAAAATAATGTTCATGATCCTCTTAATAGTAAAGCTGTCTCTGACTCAATCATTCATTTTAACTCTACTAATTTTACTCCTCAGGTAGCTAATACTAAAGCTTCGACAGTGATCGATATCATTACTGATTTAAAAATTAACAAAACGCCTGGCATAGATACTATCACTAATAAAATGCTTCTAAATATCCCATTGAAAGCTATATTCAAAATTTTCCAAATTGCTGACGCAATCATTTTCATTCATACTTCCCCACTTGCTGGAAAAGTGCCAGAGTGTTGCCTATTTACAAAAAGGAAAAAGACCCTACTTCCCCTTCCAGTTACAGGCCAATCTCTCTACTTTTTCCTCACTCAGCAAAATTATTGAAAGAATTATCTTAAACTATCTCAAAATAGAAACTAGTCAGAAAAATTTACTCATCCCTCAGCAATTTGGCTTTACTGAGAAGTTATCCACAACTCACCAGCTACTCAATATAACTGAAACTGTTTCCGATGGTTTTTCCTGGAAGTTAGACACTGCTGTTGTTTTTCGCGACATAGCTAAAGCATTTGATAGAGTTTAGGTGAATGGATTAATTCAGAAATTAATTATTTTCAATTTCTCTCCTTTTTTGATTAAAAAAATCATTCAAAATTATCTCTCTAACAGAACTTTTGTGGTTTCTATAGACAATACTGACTCTTCTGTTAAAAATATTCAGGCTGGTGTTCCCCAAGGTTCTATCCTTGGCCCTTTTCTATAAATCTTTATATCAATGATATCACGCAAATTTATAATGTTAAAATTAGTCTCTTCGCAGATGAAACTGCTTTGTTTCTTTCTAATGCAGCTGGCAAACACTTAGACATCTTGGTCTTGGATGCCTTAAGACAAGCGCTGCACAGACGTACTCACTTTGCATGACCCAGGTGGCAACTGTAACTTGAAGATAAGCCACGGACGCGGAGTAACAATGCCCCCGCAACGCTCTACAATCCTATTAGGACCGGGACCTACAATTTAAAGTGGATTCCGAACCACTACATACATCCATGGCACCGCCGGGACTCGAACCCGAAACCTGTGGAACTGAGCGCCAAAACCTAGCCACTCGGCCATTCAGGTCCCTTTGCAGCAAATATAACCAAGAAATAATAAAAGTATAAAAATTAAATTTTTA
The DNA here is from genome assembly GCA_021605095.1 of Caerostris extrusa. Taxonomy (NCBI): domain Eukaryota; kingdom Metazoa; phylum Arthropoda; class Arachnida; order Araneae; family Araneidae; genus Caerostris; species Caerostris extrusa. The sequence continues at coordinate 56,632 of BPLR01010431.1, read as the reverse complement.
TTAATTGACACAAATTAAAAACATCCACAAATTTATTTCTTGTTAAAAATCAACTTTCATTCTTAATAATGAAATAATGTATTCGCATCTATTTCCTTTTAAAATCTTGGAAAATCCGAAGAACACACACACAGTGACTAGGATTCGGACCTGGGTTACTGCTGCTACAACGCAATGCAACAATTGACGTACCGATTATGGGGTTCCTATGAAACTTAGTGTCTTTTGATCTCCTCATTAGAACTAATTAGTGTGGCATGATTAATGATTAGTAGGCTATTAAAATAAAATTGCATACAAATAAAAATTGAAAAAACAATAGGTAAAATTAAAAGGTATAAAGAAAGAAAATACTAAAAAAAAATTTTAATTTAAATTTAAAAATTTGGTACAGTTGGGTACACCTAATATTCTGTTTTACACGATAAATCCGTTCTCGAAGAATACGTATAAATCGTGTAAAAATAAAAAATAAAAAAAATAAAAAAAATTCGTGTAAGAAGTATATTGTATCTGTGGAAAAATAGTAAATTCTTTCCAGTTGTAGGAAATCAGTAAAAATAATACATTAAAACATGAGTTTTCATGTTAGGATCTTAAACATTTTATTTCATAAAGATTACACATGCATGATATAAATTAAATTGTCATTTGAAAAGGAAAGAAACATTTCATTAATTCATGAATACAAAAATTCAGTCGTATTAGATGGGAACGGATATTTGTTTTAATACATTCTGGCCAAATAGCTTTCCAACATGTATTCAAAGTGGATGGTCGTATTTCAGTAGCGCTAATTCAGTTTGATTGATAGAATCCATAACTGAAAACGTCTTCCATACATCAACAACTGTTAGTGTTTCATCATTAAATTTGTCCAAAGCGGATTGAAATGTTCACTTTACGTAGCATGTTTTAAATGTCGCAACTATATCGTGATCTAACGGTTGTATCAAGGATGTAGTATTAGGTGTCAGAAAACAAAACTGCACATTTGAATGTTCTAAGATGGCATTGTCAATAATCAAAAGAACTTTAAATTCGAGACCCTTGACCAAAATTCTTTCCTACAGACAGGGCCGGATTTTCCTATAGGCTTACTAGGCTTCAGCCTAGGACCTCAAGATCAAGAGAAATACTTTAATATAAGCCATATATTATAGTGACACATTTCAAAGTTTTCATTTTTATGGTTATAATAATTTTCATATAATAAGCAATTTATGCAGGAAAAATCAACTTTTAAAAATATGTGTTAAGCTCTTAGTTTCTTTAATTTCGTCAAGATATCTTTTCTTTATATTTAAATCTTAGTATATTACTCGAGCAAGACATATAGAAAATAAAGAAGAAATCTGAATCAACTTTTATGACTTTATTAGTGCATTTTTAAGGCAATCAGTTATGTTCAGATAGAATAAAAAATTAACTATTCCAATAAGAAGCTCCTGGAGGAGGTTAATTAAAAATAATCAGAATTAAGTGATTGAAGTGGAAAAATATATATGAGCAATGCCAATTTAAATGGAAATGTTACCAAGTTTTATGATGAAATTAGTTTTTACTTAACATGTACTGTGGCCTTCAAAATTTTTTCATAAAATGCAGTTAATAACAAAAAGTGTCTTTTTTTCAAAAATTTTTTTTTATTTGATGTTAAATTGATTTTTTTTTTAAATTTAAAATAAACTTTTTTTGTGAATAGTTTTCTTATAAAATTTCTTTAAATGTTACATAATTTACTAATTCTTGCATATGTTATTCATTGCAGTTAATCATGCCTTCCCTTGTTCTATATTTTGTTACATTTTTGATTTTTAACATTTTGTAGAATAAACATTTTATCTTTATTTGAAACAAGGCCAATGTCAAAATTCCATGTCCCAAGTGTACTATGACTTTTTGACTGAAAGAGGGGGCATAGCAAATCTTATATTGCTTTCAGTGCTTTAACAAACTGTAATTTCATGTATATACTGTAAAAAAAAAAAAAAAAAAAAAAATTCGAAAACGATAACAATTATGTAACATAATATTCAGTTTTATAAAACAAAAATTTCATAGTTTTTATCATATGAGTCAATTTGAAAAAAAATGTGGTTAATCATATGATTGGGTTTCTTCTGGAATCACTTTGGCTAATTACTAATGAATGAAAGTACATGGCTAAATTGACTTGCAAGCATGATGAAATTGAATATTTCTTTAAAATTAGCTTGTCGAAGCCAATTTGGATGATAAATAAAATAGATTATAGTAGGGTGTACCATATTATAAAATAGATTATAGTATGGTGTACCATATTATAAAATAGATTATAGTATGGTGTACCATACTATAAAATAGATTATAGTATGGTATAGTGGATAGTATGATAAAATAGATTGCTGTCATTGTTGCATAAGTGTGATTAGAAATTTTATGTCTACTATGACAATCATAGTTAACTGCATATAATTTGTTGTTTTAAACATGTGATGTGTACAAAGGAATTTTTCTTTCATAATATTGAGAGGATCAGCCCAAAATGGTTAGATAAAGTTGTGGGATTATCTCTCCTAGATATACAAGTATTCCTTGACTATTCTAAGGTGCAGTTACCTCACCCATCATTTATGTATGAGAGAATTAGGGCCCATTTTTATAGCATTGGTCAGGGCCCAAGTTGATGTTAATGTACTCATTTTGAATCGTAAGCATTTGTTGTTTAAATGATAAAAATTATGAATTACAATGATGCAATTATTAAAATGATAAATTTACTTAAAATAAATATTTTAAGTTATTACATTAGTTAAGGATTCTTAATGTGAATCATTGATATGAACTGAAATAAAAACACTTAGATTTAAACATAAGTTTAATATAATTGCTTGTTTGTTACTGAAATGCATTCAACAAATTATTCAAATTTATTTCTAAAAAGTATTTAAAAATAAATTAAATTTTAAGCCTTATGTACTTTTCAAATGTACTTAAAATTTTTTTTTCTAAATGTGATCTTGTTTTTCATGTTCTTCTAAATGTTTTAATTTCATTTACTTAATTTCAGCATTGCTTATCGTATTTCTTAATGCAATTTAGTATTTCTAATTTTCTTGTAGCATTATCCAAAGCTCAGCCAAACTTATTATGTTTTATTAGAATGCCTTACACAAGACCATATGAATTTCTTAAGCAGCTTAGAACCGCAACTTTTTTATATATTTTATCATCAATTTCTGAAGGCTTATCATCAACCGTTATCTTCAACCGTCTTCCTTTTATAGAAGCCCAGAAACCTATCTTATTGCTCTTTAAAAGTGTTCAATCTCGTGGCTCGCAAATATGATTCATAAATTTTATTAAAAATAAGTTGTTTTTTTCGATAAATTATTTTTTCTACTTGTATAGTTCAACAAATCTGTGTTCAAAAGTGATTTCATGTTCATGATCTAAATGCACAGTAATTTTTGTTTTAACCCCACTCTTAAGACCAATTACATGCGGATGATATATTTTGTATAGCATTGATAAGTCTTGAAACATTCTCATTAATTTTCAAATAACTCTTCTCTTGATAATGTGAAACAGGAAAATTCCCCCCCTCAAACTGAGCAATGCTAGCAGTAAATTTTAAAATAAAAAAAAAAACAAATACCAATTCAAAATTTACAGATTCACATCTTCCATGTTCCATAGAAATGGCACTTTCGATATCTAAAAAAAAGAAAGCCATTGAAAAGTTAAAAGAAAATTGAAGCAGTAGCAACCAATTCCTGGGCTATTGGTCCTAACATTTCTTTCAACTTGCAAATTCCACTATACAAAGCCTTACTATGAGTCTTTTTTTTTTTTCAATCTTCTCAAGTCATAGTGACCTCCAAATACAATATCCCTCCATATTATTTAGTTTTATGTTTTGTAACAGGTCTTTGAAAATGGACTTTTCCTGTTTTTACAAAGAACCCAGTCACCTTCCATTGTTTCAGAGATAGCTTATGCTGTTAGAGTACTTTTTATGAAACAAATTTCTTTTTTGAATCCTTTTGTCCTCTCTCTATTTATCTTAAATCTGGAAATCAATCTCAAAAGGTTGAAAGACTTTTATTTCTCTTCAAACCTTCTAGACATCCAATCTCCAATTTTCCACCATTTAGTCAGAGCTTGAAAAGCACAATTCATCATCATGATTTATCCTTTTTAAAGCAAAATAAAATTATGATATAAAATTGGTCAATTTTATTTACATCAAATGTATATTTATTTTTGTTTGCTTCAAAGGCTTAAGTAACTTAATTTTTTTGTTAGAATGATACAAAGCATATATAAAATAATTTTTCATTACAAGGATTCATTTTGAGAGCTGTGTGTTTTTTTATTATATCCTCACAAATTAAGAACTTCAATTGTTTTAACTGTATAAAAGTAATTTGTTCCTGGGGCTATATTATTTAGATAGATTTCCATATTAAATCTTTGTATTAATTTTTTTTTATGTGTACACAAGTTTTATTGCAAATTAGGCTTCTTAAATGGTTTACTTAGGGAAGAGAACAGTTTTATGATTTCAGTTTTTTTTTAAATGTATTTGTTGAAATTTGTTTAAAAACTTTGTTTTTAATAAATAAAATTTTTGTTTAAAAAATAAGATATACATGTTTAATATATAAATTTAACTTAGATCTTCAAATTTTATATACTTCAAAGCTATTTTAATGATTTTTTCTTCAGTATTATAATTTTTTTTAGATACAATGGTGTGTGCAGGTTGCTGTGCTGCATTGGATCATATAGTTTCATATATATTTAAAAAATTTCAAAAACTAAAAAAAAGAAAGTCCACTAGCACTGAACAACGTGAAGAAGAAACTTTGTCTTAGAGTTTTAAAACAACATCCTGAAATACTTCAGCAAATAATGAGTTTTGATAATACATGAGAAAATATATTTTTAAAACCTTTACTATGTTTCCTTTTTACTTGAACATACAAAATGCTAAATAATGTATATACAAGTTTTGAAACTTGATATATAAAAGGAAGGTAATGTAGAGAATACTGATATGAATAAGAAATCACAAGGAAAGAATGGCCGTAAATAAATAGATGGCTTTGTATATGAAGACTAATTTTGACATATGCAGAGTGATTCATTTAAGCCTTGAGTGTGCAATCAACATACATTGTTTTGTGATCACTGAGTTTGCTGATATTCATCTTATATATGGCCTAGCTCACTTGTTCCTAAAATGGCCAATAATTCCCCCTAAGGACTGTGGAATATTGGCTTTGGGTGCAATAAAGATAACGAGGCAGTAAAATAAAAGAAAGTTAAAAAAAAAAAAAATTATTCACCAAAAATTAAATTTCAACTACCAATAATTGTGGCTGCTGAAGCAGAAAGCTACACTTTATCATGTATTATAAAAGATTTTAGTTGCATTTTTCTTTCTGTTTATGGAAATTTTAAGTGCTGTCTGCTAATAGCAAACTGCAGTAATTTAAGAATATTGTTGATACAAGTTTAGTGAAAGGCAATTTTTTGATTGCAGTACACAATGTTCATTCTTCTCACTAAAATTATTTTTAATATTTCATAACTTATTTTCATATTAGCTTTTTCATTATCTAAATTTTCTGTGTGATATGTAAATGTTACTGTGGCTGCTATATTAAATAATTTTATTTCAAACTTCAATATGTCTAATTTGCAACATCTTATCTATTGTTTTAAAAGGTATAAAACTAAATATTTAAATACATAAAAGAACACAAATTTGTTATAAACTTCCTATATATTTCTAATGTTATTATATTTATTGTTTATTAACAGTGACAAAAGTTATTACAATAATTCAATGTCATGAAAGGTTTTTAGTTTCAATCGTCAAATTTAAACACACACTTAATTTAACTAATTTAGGGAATTAAAATATATTTTTTTTTTCAACTGGTTTTCAATTCTTTTAACTTTCAGGTTAATAAGTAATTTTAGATAGTTTTATATTACAATTTATTTACCTTTAAATGACATGAGTATATTGTTTTTGATCTTTTATATACTCATATAATTCATTATTTTGCTAACTGAATTTATAAACAAATTTTAAACTTTTGCTTTTCAAAGTAAACTCTCTAAAAGTAAAAAAATTTTTATTTTAACAAATACAAAATTTTCTATGTGTGTGTATAATATATATGTATTTGCTGTATGCGTTTACAATAGTAATGATATGTGTGACATAAGACAGTAACAATGAAATGTTGTATGTTTATCTTGGCTAGCAATCATCATTGTTCTGCTTCCAGTCAATTTTTTTAATGGCAATGTCACAAACAGTGGATTGATGTTCTCTTGTATTTATTATTATTCTTATGAAATAGTGTGAAAAATCTTATGAAGTGTATTTCTGTTGAATGAAGGTGTATTTTTTTTATATTTTTAGATGCTGAGCACAAATTTAAATATCGTGATATTTGAAGAATGCAGAAATCAGTGGTCTATGTCTAGACCATTACTAGGCTTGATTTTATTAAATGAAGAGGTATGTTCTGTACTTTTTTCTGCATTCATAATTTTTGTATTGTTTTAATTTTGAAATTATATTAATCAATTCATATTATAATTGTCAACATTTTTCTCAACATGTATTGTTTCCCTGTTAAAATACTTTACATAGTCTTTTTTTTTTAAACTGATAATTAGTTTCAGTATAATTACTTTGTGATCATTTCTATTTTGATTATAAGTATCATAATTAGTTTAATTTATAATCTTGATTATATGTAGCTGTTAATTGTCATAGCTAGAAATTATTTTTTTTATTACAATAGCCCTTGCTGTTTTAGGAGAAAATAGTCACACAATCTATATATGGTTGTCTATTATATTTTTATCTTTTATTTGCATGTATAAATTTTTTTATTTAAGCTCTTTTCACTATTAGCATTGATCTCTTAATTTTAAAAATCTAACAAAAGGAATTTATGGACAATCAAAATTCTGAATTTGATGTTATGTAATTTGCCATTTGAATGGTTGGTATCCGCATTAAGCTTTAAGGTGGCTGAGAAAATTATTTTGACCCATTCATAGAAACATAACAGATTTCATTGAACTATGATTGAAAACTTCTACTAGATGGCAGTACTACTTGTTAACTTGTGAACTATGAATTCTTGCTGAAACAAACTTCACAGCTACAGAGCAATTAAGACAATTATAAATGTGCAATTAAAAATATGTTCTAAGAAATATAATTTTAATTTATCCATTTTGATTCTTATAGCATTAGTAAATTACAATGTCAAAACTGCCAACACAAACAATCAGACCAATGTTCTTGAAGTATTTGGCTTAATTTTCTTCGAATTTATTGCCTTCTTTGTTAGAATGATGAAAGAAAACTTGTTTATGGAATAATTATATGCAGTTATTAGCTGTATGGTAACAAAATGTACTGCAATTTTTTTAATGAGAAAATTAAATTTAAGCATCATGTCCCATCAAACGACAGGCATGCAAAAGAAATATACCATAAAATATAATTTGTTCCTTATACAGAAGAATTAAAATAGTGTAAAGATTGTATCTCACACCCTCACCATAGCAAATTTGGTATACAACAATAATTAGCTACTTTGGTATGCTAACATAAAAATTACAATGGCAGTGTTCCAAGCTTTTTGTGAAATTTAATATAGAAACATATTCATAACCTGAAATTAATGCTAGAATCTTGAATGATAAATCAAAGAAATCCTAATAAATTTGAGTTTAAAAAATAAATAAAAATAAGAAAATATTAATGTGATGACAGAATACATGATAGATGATATTTTTCCCAACAATTTTTAATTGTAGACAGATGATTTTTGTCACTATTATTAATTCAACCTTTTGTAAAGCATTTTTAATTTATATCTAACTCATTAAAAGTATTTTCCTCCAAATGCAAATTACATATTGTAGCTATTGTAAAAGTCTGGTTCTTTTCATTATTATTTTTTTTAAGTTAAAAGGTTGTTTTAATTTTCCACAGAAAGTTCTGTCCATTAGAATAGTATTTATATGTGGCAGTTTTTATGAAATTCCTGAAATAAAATGACCACAGATTGTGCAAAGTAAATTATATTATTGAACCAAGAAACTAAGGATTTTTTATTTTATAATCTGTGCTATATAAGTAGTATATTATGGTAGTTTTTGGTATCATGTAAAAATTGCTCTAAAGGGATTGTTTGCAAAATAAATTTTTCAATTAGATTAAAAAATTTTATTCCAAACTCGTATTGTTTGGAAATTTAAAAAGGATTATTTTCAACCTTGATTCTTCAATTTCAGTTTTGTTGTTAAAGGAGCACATATTTGGCAAAGTTTGATAATACCCATATAAAAACTATTTTAATAGAATAATTTATTAAGGTCTTGCAAAAGAGTTTGGGTAATCTAAGTGCCATAAATGTTCTGGTTTTTGTTTTTGTGTCTCAGCTCATTCTGGTTTGAAGGAAATGCATGCTTATACAAACATTAAATTTTTAATTGTATCGATAAAATGTTTTCGTACAACTGAGAAATTATAAAATTTAAGAAAGTCGTTTTACTACAACAATAAATGAAGTTTTTTCTATATAATTTTTAAAGAAAATTCATGCTTTAAAATGTATGTATCCTTAACATTTAAATTGTTGAAATTATGTTACATCTGTTTACTATCATCCAATATTAAGTAAAACTACTAGCTAATTAATGTTTTTTTTTTTATAATTTTTGTATAATTTTCGTTTAAAAGGTCATCAATAAAAAGTAAAACAATTTTGATGATTTTTTAAAAATTATTTCATTCTTTTGAAAATCATTAATGAGAATTCAACCAAGAAATAGATATTATAACAGAAAATTTGCTTTTTAGTTAGATAAATATAAATAAAAGTGAAACAATATTATCCATTCTGGGGTTTCTGGCATTCAGTAGAAGTACCAAGGGGGAAAAAAAGTAATAGCTGCAGAAGTGAGGAAAAAGTGTCCAGCAGAGTATTATTTGGGCTTCAAGAAAAAAAGTTGAGTTTGGGCAAAGTGGACCTATCCCTTACAACCATAGCATTATGAACATGTCCTAAATGTTTCATATATTGATAAGATAAGATTGAGAGGGTCTCTATACTGCAAAAAAGTAATCTGATTCTCATTTTGTATGCAAATTTACAGAGTTGAAGCAAGTTCAGGTAAATGTATCCAGTAATAGTATTTATTATGTGGATTAAATATCAACTCTACAAATTCTATTACTCATTTGTAGTTAACCTCAAATAAAAAACTCAACCGCTCTGCCCCATTTTTACTTAAATATATAGAATTTAATAATCAGAGTAAATAATGATTGCTACTCTAAAGTAATACTATTCGTAGATCCCAGAGCAGCCATACAAGCTGTCTCGTTAAATCATCACACTGAAACCCCAATAATAAGCCAAATTAAGAAATATATGAAATATTTGAGAACTAAAGACAAGGAAATTGTATTCCAGTGGATACCATCACACATGGGAATTAAAGATAATGAAGCAGCAGATTCATTTGCAAAGAAAAGAAATCATGTGAATATTGAAAAAAACAAGTTCCACCAAAAGCTTTCAAAAAAATATTCATAGAGAAATTTTTAAGAAACTGAAAGATAATCTCATAATTAAATCTGAAGGCAAAAATTTGTACAATATTCAAGACAGCTAGAAAAACTTTAACACTAGACCACATAAAGAGGGGTTGCCAACTTTCGATTAAGAATTGGGCATGATTGTCTTGTGGAACACCTAAACAGGATAAGTGTCCACGCCTCAAACACTTGCCCAATATGTAGGGCCAGTACAATGAATACAGAACATCTTTTGAAATGTTCAGGACTGAATAGGGAGGCTCAGTGCCAAGGAGAAGTCTTGCAGTTATATTGGGAAGCCAGGGCCTCATGGACTGAAATAAAATGCCTACTTCCTTTATTTACTCTTTCCCCCTTTGACCTTTTGTGATGTGTGAGACCGACTTAATGTAAATTGCTGTCTTGCTGTATATTTACTTTGTTCTGCTTGTTCCTTTTTGTGTGTGATCCTTACTGTAATGGATTGATTTCGATAAAGCCGTATGTTACAACAATATAGAATATTCTTGAGAATATGAAATCAGTAGCATTCATTTTCAATGAGATTCCAGAAAAGAATTTGAAATGTATATAAATTTGTTCTTTTTCAAGCTTCAAAATTGTAAATCCATCCAAGTCTTTTTATCATCATATTTATGTTAATAGATTATCACTTTTTGAATCTCTTGAATTTTAAAATGAATCAGCCACATTTATATCGATTGATCTTGTCAAGTAAAAAATTTTCGTTTTCTTTTTTAAAATTTAAGGCACCTCTAAATTATTTGTGTGCTTAAGTTAGATTTCTGTTTCCTAAAATTTAAAGAATCATTGTTACATGAATCCTATATATATCTTTAATATGAATCAATTCAGTATTTAAAATATTTTCTTTTTAAAAATTATAAATAATTTGTTTTTCTATTATTTATTTTATGAAGTTCCATTTTCATTAACCCAAAATGGAGATTTCTGCACTTAACTTTTTCTGTTACAGAGATTTACCTGTTGAGAGTATTCATTGAAAGATTATAACGTATGTCTTAAAATTTAGGTAAAATTTGAGTTATGCACCATTTGTGTGATGAAATGTTACCAACAAAAAAGAAAGAAAAGAATGGCAGCTGACATTTAATGGTTATTAAAAATTGAGTGCTACATAAAAAGAATGCGTTTTCATTGTTGAGCATGTTTTTAAAAAATAATGAAGGTTTGACAGATAATCAGAATAGTGGTTTAACTTAATCAGTTGTGAAGATTAATTAAAGTCACTCAATTATCCTTTAATTAATTGTTCCTTGACTCAATTAATTAAAGTCAATGATCAATTAGTGATCTTTAGGCACTCTAGTTGTCATTCTATACAAAACATCGAAGTAGTCCTCAAGAGTGATGCTGAAAGTCCAGGAACATCAATTCAGCACCTGTTTATGAATTGAAGAAGCTTCCAACTGCGTATCCTCATGAAAGATTTGCGTCGTCATGCTTGCAAAATTCAACTGATTCAAGAACTGGCTACAGACCACTCACAGCGAAAAGTGTTCGTTGAATGGATTATGAAACAACAAGTGGATGTTGATTTTTCGAACAAAATTATTTTCAGCGATGATGCTTATTTTCATCTTGATGTCTTCGTTAATCATCAAAATTATCAGATTTGGGTTTCGGAAAACTCATAAGTAATTTCTGAGAAACAATTGCATCCACAACGTGTCACTGTTTGGTGTGGTTTTTTGGCTGGAAGTATCATCGGACCATTCTTCTTCGAAAATGCTGCCAAACAAACAATAACAGTAATGGTGCTCACTATTGGGTCATGGTTATTCAGTTTTTGTTCCTAAACTGCAAGATATCGATATGTGATTTCAACAAGATGGTGTCACATGCCATCAGAAACAATTCAATTACTTCATGTATCATTTCTTGATTGTGTAATTTTCCATTTTGGTGATCAGAATTGGCCATCCAAATCATGCAACTTAACACAGTTGGACTTCTCTTTTTTCTTAACTGTCTAAGGTTTATGTCAGCAGACCCATAACCACCCACTCCTTTAAGGAGGAAATTGAATGCTGTATCAACGAAATTCAGCCACATATATACAAAATGATCATAGAATATTTCGACAAATTGTGAATATGGATAGCAAAACTGTGGAGGCCATTTACCTGATATTCTAATCCATACACAAAACCCTATACTGTATACTTTATGAATCAAAAAATTATTAATAATAAGGCTTGTGTTTTCTTGGAAAATTACTTCTTGCTTGAATTTTGAAACACCCATTAATTCTTACCTATTGGTGGAGATTGGTTATTATCATAAAATTTATAGTAATTCTTTCTACATTTAAGTTTATGTGTCTTACATGAATAAACTTAAAATACTATTGTAAAACATTATTGCAGAGATTTTCAAGGATTTATCTGCGTTAAAAAATCCTAAATGTTAATTTTTCTCATTCTAACATGACATTCCTAGACTTTCCTCGTTTCACTTACTATCCTTATACTCAATTATTGCCCCCTACCCCCTTCAAAATTGAATGTAACTTTTGTGTATATGTTGTCGTTTTATATTTTGAAATTAGTATTTATCAGCTACTTGATTATTAATAAGTGTCTTATTATCACTATGATTGAAATTATTTATAATGCAAATTTTGTGATGATAGTTTTTTTTTTTTATTTTTAGTACTTCAATCAACTTAGGCAAACTATAATTAACAGTCAACTTCCTGAAAAGCAATGTGTAATGGCACAGTGGTTTGACAGTTTAATGGAAGGAATTGAAAGAAATCTACACACAAAAACAGAGAAAGGTATAAATATTTAATTTTTATTTATATTGCATGTGGTATACTTTTTATTATTAACACATTATTTATTTTGGAGCTAATATTATACTCAATATCTTGGCATTTTGTGATTGAAAATAATTAGCACGCAGTGAAGTCAGTATGCAATATGGCTCTAATGTGATTTTCGACACAATTTGATTTGTTGTAAACAAATAATTACATCCATCTTAAAGGAAGATTTCATTGTAGCAATTTAGCATGTAGGTTATTCCTTAAATATAAATGCATGATGACTTTTTCAAATTGCTTGCTGAAATTATCATTAATTTACAAAAGATGTATTTGTCAAATTTGTGACTTAATGATATAAATTTGGCTTAAGTTCATAGCTCATATGTAAATTCCAAGGATTCTGTTCAATATTATATTTTCATGTTGCAATTAAATTAATCTTCTCACAAAATTTAAGAGATAATTACGGTTTTGATATCTTACATGGCAGTAATTCCATATTGATGCAATTTCTTCTCTTTCTGTGTACAGAATACTGATATTAGTCCAAATACTATGATTAACATATATATTTATTAATTCAATTCATCAAAGGTGAACAACAATACTGGTGAAACAATAATAAGGGTTTTTGTTAATAGTGATAATAAATGTCATAATATTCATTTGTCTTAATATTCGTGTATTTTTCTCTTTCTGAAGGGATTTTATCTTAAATTTTCTTGTTGGAAATGATCAGGCATTATTGTTAAAACCTGTAATATATCTTAAAGATAGTGTTAATCTAAGTTACTAAATTTAGTTAAAAATCATTATAGTTAAAAGATCTCCATAAACAATTTATATTGTTAAAACAGACTCATGAAGAAGATAGCATTGCAACATTTTATTAAGCAGTAAGAATTTGTGTAATCTAATTCATCTATTCAATTCTATAAAATGAAATGTAAATTATGAGTTTAGATAAGTGGAAAAAAAAATTAAGTAATTGAAAAAGTGCAACAAATAATTAAGGCTTTTACTAGATAATAAGAAAAGTAAATATTGATAATTTAAGAAAAATTGTTTATATTTTAAACACTTAACATAGAGATGAATTTTTTAAAAAACATTATATAAGTTGTTAAAAAGGGTTTTTTAATAAAGTTATATTTTATTTCTTCAGGATTCATTATGTAATTGATTGTTTTTGTTGTTAACAGTGATTTCATACTTTTATGTTTATTTTTAATATTAATTATTTTTTTAATAATATATATAGATAGAGAGAGAGAGAGAAAAAAAAGAGATAGAGATTTTAATAACTCTTGTTTTTAGGTTTACTCAAAATCTATCTGTTTTTCGACAGATGTCAATGATTCTCTTAAAGGCCCAAATGTATTGAATTCTTCTATTTATGAAGTAAATTAAACTAAACTTAATTTAATTTTGTCATAAAACTGTTTATGTGTATATGGTTCACCCACTAATTTTGTTTCCACATTCTGTGCCAGAAATTTTCATTTAGACATGACCATAGGTCTAAAAATAATTTATTCTATACTATAATTGATATATTTTTTTCTTATTATTATAATATTTTATATCTGATTGAAATTTCTTATTTATTATCATTCTTTTTTTTTTTTAATTGTAGATTTATAAATTTTTTTTTCTTTTGCTGAAAAATGCTTGTAGAATCTGAAATATTAAGATATAATTATGTGAGTGAGCCTACATGTGTCATCACTATGTCTATGTTCTTATTGTCTTAACAAATATCTATCATCAAAGAACATTGTGAATACCATAAACCACTGTGACATGTAAATGAAATTGCATTGCCATATATTTTGCAAAAAAAAAAACAAAAAAAACCTGCATCGTTATTCCACGTTTTTGGAGCATTCCAAGGTTTGCATAACAGTAGCATTTCTATTTCTATGCAAAATATAAAAAAACAAATTAATATATTTTTATACTTATTACAAATTAATATATCTTGTTATGTTAGATATTTTGCATGTTTAGCATGTCTGCTTTATTATTTATTATTTTTAAAATGCTGAAATAGCATTTTAAAAAATGATAAAATACATTATAAAAGTACAGAATAATTATAATTTTGTTATTGCTAATGTGTTTATTGACTTTGTTTATTTGACTTTTTTTTTTTTATTAGAAACCTTATATTAAACATAAATACATTTATTAATATTAGATTTAATCAGCTTGTAGTGAAATAAAAGCAATTTTTTTTCTCATCCAAGCTCATAGATTCATGGATAAGAACCTATGGTATAAATCTTGTTTCAAATGCTTTTCCAAATGTCTTATGTTGAAACAACTATGCTGGTTCACTTCAAAATAAATCATGCCTATACTACCATAGCTGTTTATAAAGTTTTAAATTCTTATGCTTTTAAAAGCAGATTTGTGTAAAGTCTAAAAGGAGAACATCAATTATTTAAATTGTCATTATGTTTCTAGAATTAATTTAAAATGTGACTTTTTGAAACTAAAAATATTTTTTTGTTAATTATGCTATGTCTATGCAAATGTTTGAAAGAACTATACTGTATTATTAACTTAGCATGTTGCCTTTGTTTATTATTCAGTATGCATTAGCCAGTTTTAGAAAAGGTACATAAACTTATTTAATAAAAAAAAAGCTTCAATTTTATGCTAGCTACTTATTCGAAAAATTTCTTTTTACGTTTTCAGAAAATCTCTTTCTTCTCCGAAAATGTTTATCTCACCACCTCTGAAATAATTGCACTTGAGAGTTGATTTTTATGACCATTGATAAAATATAACAATAGTACACCATTACTTGTGGCATGATATATGAAATTGTTTGAATCAGTACAGTTAAATGGAATCCCTTCTGAAATACAGATATATTTAAAAAAAATTTTAATATCTGCTTGGCTGGTTTTTATTTTTAATTTTACCGCTGCTCTCTGTTTTTAAAGTCTAATGTACTTAATGTTCATTGCTATATATATATATATATTATAAATGCCTTCGCAAGATCTCTCATGATTAATTATTGTATATGCTTAAAATTATTAATGATTTTGTAACAAATGTATGTTTTTCTGCAGAAAATTTCCATGCACTTTTGTAAAGTGTTGAAAATTTTTAATACTCAGTCATGGTCTTCTAATGCATTATATTCAATCTATATACTTCCATTTGTGGCCTTTATGACCTTGATACATAACTCCATTATTTATTTTGTATTAAGCATTCATTTTATAATTTCAGCAGTTAAAACGTGACAACACAAGGATATTTAATTATTTAAAAATTAACTTAACATCTGTGATATATTTTTATATTTATGTGTTTCAATTAACTAATAATGTTTCTTTTAATATTATATTATAAAATTTTTAAAGCAATAATTCAAAAACTATACTGCTTTTTATCGCCATTTCATAATTCAGTAATTTTTTAAGTTTAAAATATATGTGTATTAAAATTTATTTATGCCTAGTCTCATTATTTTATGATTATTTTGTAATAATATACTCTTTTGGCACTGGAAATAACAGTGTATTGCATTATTTGAAGTTACATAATCTGTATTAAAATTGTGGTTTATTTTTTATCTTGTATAAATTAAAACTTTGATAGTAGCTCATTTTTTATTCTTTAATGGATTGATTATATTAAATGCTTTTTTAAAACAATTTTCTTAAGGAATAGTGCTTTGAACTCATGTACATCATTACACTATGCAAAGACACAACTGTGATAAACACATTTTTAGTATTAGTCTTGTTTCTTTTTTTGCATATGTTTTGTCAGCTATTCCAATTAATATGGAAAATGTACTTTATTTCATATTTTTGTTATAATACTTTGTTGATGTTGTAAACATTTTTAAATAAGCTCATTGTGATAATATTTTAATGATCATTTTGCTGTCAAATTTATTTGTTATTGTTAAAATTCATTTTAAAGTAATTTTATTACCATATTAATGACTATAGAAAATTGTGACAAATTAATTTTTATATTTAATTATAAAGTTGCTTTATTTTTTAGTTCTGATTCAATATCATTATTTTTAACAAATTTTTTTGTAGTTTTGTTGTGTAATTGAAGTTGTACATAATAATATGTAGGAAGAGTTATAACAATTATACTTGTTATATGTATTTACAGGGTTGTTCATAATTCTGTGAAACATTTCTTTTATAAAGTCTGCGCATAAAAATAATTGTGCATCAGATGTTTAAACCAAACTATGCCTTAGATATTCCATTTAGCTAAATTCTGCCTTAAATATCCATTTAGCTAAATACTGCCTTAAATATCCATTTAGCTAAATACTGCCTTAAATATCCATTTAGCTAAAGTTGTACAAATTATCTGAACTATGCAATGGATGCTGTGTACAAGATAAATGTCTAGACTTGTTTTTCACATTTCAGGCTGTCCTTTTGTCCCTTCAATTTAACAATGTGAATGGTATTCTTTATTAAAATGAACTTCATTTTGACACATTATGATTGGATTAATTTCATGCAACTACAAGGTTTGAAAAATTCCTGATGTTGATAAATTTTGAATTTTTAACTTGATTACAATGAAATTTCTCAAGGCAGAATATTTAGAAAATCTTTTACTTATAGTCCAGCTAATAAATAAAACCAATAAGAGATTCCATTGATGAAATAATTTAAGCAGTTTTCAATTTAAAATTATGAATGATAATTTTATACAGATATTGAATAATATATTTACATGATACACTCATGAAATGGTTTCATTTAGGCCTGTTTGCATCTGCTTAGCCTGTTAGCGAGAGGTTACTATTTGCTGTGGGACTAAAGGCATTTCATATTATTAATAATAATAATAAAGATAACACTGTCTCAGATAAAAACTGTTTTAAATATTTTTTTATCTAAATTCTGCCTGAAATATTCTATTTAGCTGAATTCTGCCTTAAATATCCATTTAGCTAAATTCTGCCTTAAATATTCCATTTAGCTAAACTATGCCTTAAATATCCATTTAGCTAAATGATGCCTTAAATATTCTATTTAGCTAAACTGGATACTTGGATAATCTGTAGTAACTAAGTATTTTTTGTTTTCATACTTTCAGACATTAGTCTTATGTCTTCCTTCAAGGATTAACAATATAAATAGTACATTTAATTAAAATGATACTTCATCTAAGCATATTGTGATTGGATTTATTCCATACCACTGCCAAAGGTTTCCAGATTATTGATAAATCATAACATTTTGTATATAAGGTTAAAGTGGAATTACTCAATCTAGAGTACATAGTATATCTTTTAATTGGGTTTAAAAATAAAGAACCCTGGAGATCCAAATGATGAACTGATAAAAAATGTTGAGATTATGTATTTGATAATGGAAACAGGTAAGTAATATGTGACAATATCAACGAATTTTTTATTATCTATATACTGAATATTGAATTGATGCTTATAAGGACTATTACAAAATTTGTAGAGTTTTTTTAGCTATTGGAAAACACAATGTTAAATAATGAAGTGTCTGTAATAGTTGGTAAAGTAGAAACAGATTTAATGTCTTATTAATTTACCAGAAAATAATCACACATGCATAAAAGCATTCCATAAACAATTTGTTCATCAAACATTAGAAAATGTACAAATAAATTCAAAGAAAAATGCCAAATATTGTGAGAAAGTTAGTTTTAATGCACGTGTGTGAAATGTGGGCAACTTTATATAATGTTTTTAACCAACTGATTCATCTGCAAAACGTATTTAGTAAATTGTTTTGTATATTGTGTTAAAAGGCAATACTGATTATGATGATGCCCGCTCTGCACTTTTGAGTCTATGCAAGGTTCATCATGAAAGAAAGGTTATTATTATCTTAATGGAGGTCGGACTTCTTAATGCCTCTGCTATGTGAAACAAGCACCCCAACAATAATATTTGGGTGTTCACAGCCTTTTTAAATTTAGCTGAAAAGCTTTTCAACATAAGGATGCATTATGTTCATTCTTGGACGGAACACAGTATTTTTTAAATAAAAATATGAATTCTGCCTTAAATTTTCGATTAATTAAATACTGCCTTAAATATACATTTAGCTAAATGCTGCCTTTAATATCCATTTAAATAAAAGATGCACAATTTCTCTGAACCATGCTGTTGATACTGTATTGAAGCTCGTTATCCAAATTCGTTTATCATATTTCAAAATGTCCTGTGTCTTCCTTCAAAGATTTAACAGTATAAGTGGTATACTAAACTAAAATGATACTTCATTGAAGCTTACTGTGGCAAGATTCATTTCCTACTACTGAAAAAAGGTAACAATTCATAATATTGATGAAAAGTTTTTGAATTCAATCGAGTAGTTGAGAAATCTTTTACTTATGTTCCAAATACACACAAAAAGTATAAAATGCTATATATAAGCTGATTAAAAACGATATAGTTTAAAATTATAAATGATCATTTTAAATGGATAACATTTAACTGTTGGTGAATAATATGTTCTGTGTAGCATGATAGGAAAGGTATCATTTAGGTCTATTGCATCTGTATATCTCGATATTAAAAGTCCTTATTTCCTGTGGGTTGAAAGACGGTTAAGTTCCTATCATTCAGTAAAAATGTCGCCTATGAAAAAAACTAACATGTAACATTGAATTATGTATAACTCTGTATATGTTTTAATCCTTTGTCATCGCGAATATTATATTGCGATTCATATGTGTTGAATGTTTCAGTAATTGTTAGATTTCAACAATTGTCTGTAAGATAAAACTTGTATAAAAAGAAAATTTATGAGTTTCAGTGTGAGTCGTAGAAAGGTAACAGCAATAAAAGTAGTTTAAATTTATTTTTACTTTTATAATTATTAATAAAATCAAAATTAATTTTTAATTTTTTTAATTTAATTTTTAGTTTTTAATTTGTGAAATAATTTAGAGGTATATGCAAAATTACTTTTAGTGTCTCTTCTCCATAATGTCTTTATTTGTGATGTTTATTTAAGTATAAAAACTTTTAAGTTGGTAGTTCATTTGTATTTTGTGTTCTTCAAAAATTATATGTTACCTTTCATTTAAATTTGGCTAAGAGAGCTCCTATATTGGAGCAAAAATTAGTTAAATTTGTTTTATGTAGATTTCTTACTTTTATAGTGACATTTATGACAAACATAGTAAATTATTAAGTCGTTTGTTTTTCAAACAAAATGTGTTCAAAGGGCAGATCTTCACTAAAATCACTTTAGAGCATTAGGAAAAATAAATTTTTTTATAAATGAATATGTGTTCTTTTTATTTCTTTCTCAAAAACACCTTTACAATTGAATCCAATTATTTTTTATTTTTATTATAAGTAACTTATTTTCTTAATGGCATCACAGACTTGCAAATATGCAGATTTTGTCTGGGACGTAGACTGTGCGTTGTAGATAAGGTGTAAGAAACGAATTACAAGCATTCCTTTTGTAGTATAAAATCAGAAGAATTTACATACGTTGAATGCTTCACAACAGTTAATACTACAATGTTCCAATAACATGACGTAGCCGAATCGGTCGTTTAGAGGCAGGCCAAACACGATCAAGGACGAATCTCTCTTACGTGTTCAACCTGACTTGCGGAATATATTGAACTGCCCCAAAATGTCATTTCAAGATCATAAAATTGTTGAGGAATTAGAATGTTATTCGAAAACATAAGACATACTTGTAAATGTGCAACAACGCAAAACAAGGATCTGCATTTAACGCCTAGAAGTAAGCGACTTCACTATAACAGCAGAAGCCTATTAGCACCTGAGTTTCGATTTAAATTGTTCATAACCGATAGCATCATGTTGGATTCTATGCTCTCGGATCTACGGTTTGTGTTTCATGAACAGCAATCACTGTGCTGCTCTCCGATAATGGACACGAGCATTCCGTTTGTGGAAAAGATAAATTGAATTTTTTTTTCAAAGATGAATCTCTAAATGTATCTGGCTTATTATCTGGAGAGAACTTGTTAACTCGGAATAATTTTGTTTAATACACGAAAGAGTGCGATTTAGGGAGGCGGGGGATAGTATCTCTATCAAGATCCATACCGACTTGTATATCCTATTGGCGATTCAGTAATATAAGGATGAGATCCTCGGACATTGTGACTACTTGCACGACAAGCAATCGAAGATAAATTACTCGGACAAGGCAGGCCACATCGTGTTCGGCTTGTGGCCAGTTTCCTTTTCGACTAAGAAACCTTTCGAATGGATTGGTTAGCATATTCCGGTTACACGAACCCAACTAAACATTCTAGGGTGAAGGGTTGTTGGTTGCTTATCCCCATAAACACTTCTGCCATAAAGCTCTCTTCTATAGGAATAGGTAAAAATTGATAACCACCTTGATGCTATGTCTCAAATAAGTTGCGTTATTGCTCTCGTTCATACCTCTAATTTAAACGTATTATTTTCCCCCAAATCCCATTTTTCGTTAATTTTTTATGTATAAGAAGTATACATTTCTTGTTACTGACAAATATTAATACATTTAATTATTCCTTGTTCAGTGCAGTTCTCTCACTCCCCCCTCATAACGTAAAATACATATGATTCTTTATCCGCAGTTTTTATTCAAAATTATAATTGCTCCTAATTGGTTAGAGTATTATATAATGTGTAACGTAATATTTGTTACTCTTAAATCTGATCTATTTATAGATGTGAAATACTTAACATGGTTATATGTGTCAAAATTTTACAGCACCTCTAATCAATTGTTTATTTAGATCCTGTATGCACCAATATACGTTTAGTTAATCCATTCATCTGTATAATTATGGCACATTCAGAGTAATCTTGCTATAGATGGAAATCTTTAATAATTTCAGAGTAAATAGTTAATTTAAAAACAAGTAAGATATTTTTTTTTTTTTTAAAGTCAATTCCTACTTTTTTAAGTTGAAATTTAAATCTTACATCTGCCATCATCTATTGGTAGATACATGCAACAAATCTAAAAAAAAACTAAAATTAATTAATTATATTTAATTAAAGTCGTTGAGATCTTATCTTATCATTAATCTTATTCATAATTATAATTTATACAAAGACTAAAGCTTCTAAATACTAAATAGTTAATTAATATTTTAATTCTAAAACAGAATATATGCAATTTTACGAATAATAAATAAAAAAAATGTATATTGATAAATTTCCAGATTATCAGATATTCTTATTCAGGGCCTGATGGCCGAGTGACTAGCGCTCTGGCTCTCGGTACCACAGGTTTTGATTCGAGTCTCGGCGGTGCCATGGATGTTTGTAGTGGTTCGGAATCCACTTTAAACCGTAGATCCCGGTCTAATAGGATCGTAGAGCTTTGAGGGGTTAGTGTTACTCGCATCCGTAGCATATCTTCAAGCTACACGTGCCCCCTGAGTAGTGTTGAATGAGTAACGTTGGTGCAGCCCATTCTCATGGCATATAGATAACTGTTGCCAGCTGCATTAGAAAAGAAAAAAAAAAAAAAAGATATTCTTATTGAAAAGCAAATGCATGAAATATATGAAATATGAATGCCAAATGTGTTTATATTAATACATTTTCAAGCTGGCCAAAAAGCATTTTCATTATATTATTAAGTTACAGTTGACAATTTTCTTTTAGTTTTGAGATCTTAATATAATTTCTCACAATAAAAATATTAGTTAAAATCGATAAACGTTTAGTTAAAATTTCGGCATCATTTGTACAGATGCATTGAGTTTCTTGAATCAAAAATATAAAACAAAACTTTACTTTTCAAAAGCTAATTATTCTAAAAAAGATTTTTGACTTTATATTAAAAAAATATGCTTACATATTTGTGGTTAATAAGTTTTAAAAATATTATGTAAGCGTATATTGTTTGTGTATTGTGTAAGTGTTAAAATATTATGCATTATTTCAATGATGGATTCAAAAATTTGCTGACAAGATACATTGTAATTTCTCCCCCCTTCAGGCATTAGTTGGCGGCCTGATGGGCAATTGGCTAGCGTTCTGGCCTTTGGTACCACCGGCTTGAGGTTCGAATCCTGGCTGTGGCATGGATGTTTATGAGTGGTTCGGAATCCACTTTAAACTGTAGGCCCCTGTCTGTTTAGCCATCAAGTGCACAAGACAAACCAAACCAGACATCTGTGGATATTTCCCAAATCGAGCCTCTAATTTATCTGTTAGAAATTTTCCTGTCAAAATATACTTTCATTAGTTATAAAAATGTAGCTTATTAATTCTTTTAAAGATTCACTTGTAAAATGAATATCTTTCATAAGCTTACCATCTCTACAAGGAACTTCCATTATTTTCTTTCTGACAGTTTTAAAGAACTAAAATTTTCCCATGAGCAAATCCAAACTTTAATTTAAAAAAAAAAAAAAACATCACATTTTTATGACTAATATTTTCTATGATGAAAAGGATAAGTCAAAATTAAAAATTTTGAATGACTTTTAAAATTATAGTTTGAATGGTACGAAAAATGAAAAAAATTACTGCTAAACAGAAGAAAATTCGTTGAATAAACAAATTTAGTTGAAATCAACTGAGTTATTTGTTCAATCATAACATCAATAATAAAATATTTCTCACCCTAAAGAAGTTTTGGAATGCTGTCTATTTATTGTTCTCCTTGCGAAGTAGTCATATTTAAATTTCTATGTATTTGAAACGAACCATGCATCCGTAGAGCTAGGTAATTACAAAAATTATGATATTTACTTTATCATAATTGCCAGTGTTCATGAACAATGCTGCTGTTTTCGTTTCTCAATTCAACATTTGTTAGGGTTTCAGGTTTTTTCTGATAGTATAGTTTCTTTGTTTTCTCTTTTGATTTAGTATTACTCTTAAGTAAATCACTTATATTTATATATTTATTTTTTTTCACTTTCTACTTTAATTCCCACTTGTTAATTTCTGTTTATTAATCAATATAGATCAAGGTTTGGTTTGTTGCTGTACGTTCATTTTTGCAAACTTGGAGCTAATTAGACCGGGACCTACAGTTTAACATGGATTCCGAACCACTAACAAACAACCATGCCACCACCAGGATTTGAATCGGAAGCCAGTGGTATCAAAGGTCAGAGCGCTAACCAATAAAGATTAAAGAGGTCTTAAAAGGGGTATATATTTCTCACTTGATATGGTGGATACTACTTTAAACTCCCATATAATGGAGTACACCTAAGATGCAGATCTTAATTATAAGGTTAACAGTGAATTTCTAGCAGATTTACAGACCTTATTCCAACATGGCACTCAATCTTTCACTATAGAATTCAAGGTTTATATTTGCATGATTGTGAAAGTGCATTTAAAAGCTGAAAAACGATATATCGTCCAAGGTCAATATACTAAAATACATAGATCATATGCGTATAACACAACAGAGTAAAGTAATCATTTCCACTGATCATTTTGATACTACCAGAGAATTGGCAAATTTGATGGCTATCCTAGGTATTCCCATTTCAGCATCTCTTTATCCCGAAATATAAATACTCGATTTTTATTTCATAACATCTCTCCTGATATGTCTTTAGCCGAACTCGCAAAATAATTAGAACAGGGGAATAACTTAACAATCAAGGAACTCCTCAGTAGATTTATTTTGTTTGCTGTAATATCTATCTTCACAACTGTTTTAATCACAATTTTGGGAACAGTTTTATCTGAGCATGTAAGATTAAAGCTTGAGCGGCAAAAAAATATCTTTGTTTTTTGATAAACACCGTCAGTGTCGCCATTGTTTTTCATTTACACACTCACTTACAGCTTTTAAAAAACCAGTTGCTTGTGAGTTCTACAGCGTCTAACATCCAGTGGATTCATACTCGGCCAAAGTTCCAAAATGTGTTAACTGCAGTGATCACTTACAGCTACAGTTACCCTTTCAATTAAATAAATCTCAAAATCTTGCAGACAGACCATTATGTAGCTGAAATTTATTCTTTTTCTTTATGATCAACAAAATCTCACACACTTTTGAATCATATTCTGATATACAATCTGCCCTGTCCAATGCTTAAAACCTACAAAATCTAATAATAAGAAAAACTACAAAATCTCTCATCAACGAAAGCTCGCTTGATGGGGACGATTTCGTTTGGAGAGATGGTGCTTTAGCGAACTTAAAGATGCTGAACGCGCTGCTCCCAATATTTTTCCAGGCAGTGATAGTATTCCTACGAAATTAATTAAAATACTTCCAACAGTTACTTATTATTTTTAATAGTATTCAGTTCACCGGCGTTATTCCATAGGAATGGTTAACAACAATAATCTTACCCATTTTTAAACCTTGTAAAGGTAGCACTTCCCCTATCTCGTATCGCATTGACTTCCTTTTTAAGCAAAATATTTGAACCTATTGTACTCAAGAGGATAATTCACTTTATAGTTCCTAACAAATTTCATCCTTATCATTCTTGTTTTATTCCTTTTATCCAGACTGTATTCCTTTCATTCTGTGCATGTATTCGTTATCACTCCTACATCGCAAAATAGTCAAAACAAAAATGCCAAAATTTGTTTTTGCTAAATTAGACATTTCTTCTGCTTATGACTCAGTATGGAGAAATGGACATTTTTATAAAATCTTACAGTTAGGCAAACAGGCACTGTTGTAAAATGAATGTATGGTTTCATCCGTAACAGAATTATTACGTAAAATGGAGAACAATAGGGGAAATTCGGGAGTACAATAGGGCAGTGTTATCAGTGCATTTCTTTTTGCAATATTCATGCGAGATAATCTTGATATCCTCCCTGCTTATACCGAATACTTATTACATGCAGACTGCATTTTTATTCAGCAATTACAAAAGTCTAGGTTTGGTTTGTCACTCTACGGTCATCTTGTGCACACGTCAGACTAAACAGACCGGGACCTACGGTTTAAAATGGATTCCGAACCACTACAAATATCCATGGCGCCGCTGGGACTCGAACCCGAAACCTATGGTACCGAGCTCTAGCCACTCCAAAAGTCTAGGAAAAATACTCTAATCTTCAAATTATTCTTCATAAAATCACTCAATGATGCGAAATATGTAAATTTATCTTTCAACCTGAGAAATGAGAATCAGTTAACTTTTCAAATAAAAACTAATGCAAACTCAATATATGCAAGTTAGCAATATCTATATTCCTTGGAGGCATCATTTTCTCACATAATCTCATTTTTAAACAGCACTTTTTTTATCTTAAAAAAAAAAGCTATAAAAAGTTAAATGCACTGAAAACAATAACAGCTAATTCCTGTGTTGTCGGTCCTGGCATATTCAAATTGCAAATTCCACAATTCGAAGCCTATTTTAATATGGTCTTCTAACTTTATCTCTTCCAACTATAGTGACTTTAAAAAACTAAACACTTTGTAGCATTTAGTTTTAAGTTTCAAGTGGTAGGTCTTCCGAAATGGACTCCGATCCCTTTTTTTACATAAAGAAACCGGTCGACTTCCATTGTTTTAGAGGAAGTATATGCCGGCGGAGCGCTTTTTACTCAACTTTTCATCTTTCGATTCATCTTCTTCTTTCTCATTTATCTTAGATCAGATAATCAATCACCAAGTCTAAAACACCTGATTTCTCTTCAATCCTTTTTGCAAACCTTCTAGACAGCTTAAACATACATCTTCCAATTTGATTCCCAATTTTCTTCCAGTTAGTCAGAATTTCAAAATCACATTTCGTCTTGATGATTTACCCTTCCAAAAACCGTTATCTCATCATTTCATCAAATACCTTTTCGAACAACTTAAAGATGAACACTGGAAAGACAAGATTATTTTAGCCTATTATATTAACTCTTCTTATTTACTCTCAGCTCATAACTATTTTATCCTAACAGACAGTCTTTCTGTTCTTCTTGCAACTTCCAATTCAATGGCTATGTCAAATTACTCTGCAAAAAAACTTACAAAATCATATATTTAATAGCATTTGGTAAGTAATTATCATTATTATTTCAAGTTACATACAAATAATCTTCAACAGTAGTTTAACAGTCGAATTCATCTGCGCGCCAGGTCACGTTTGTATTACAGAGAATAAATTAACATATACTCTAGCAAAATCAGCATCAGGCACTATCATTCACACCAAAAACCGTTGAACACCTTTGTTCCAGTGCAGAAAATATGTAGACTTTCGAATTAAAAAATTTATAGTATTCTTGGATAATCGATACTTCTGAGAATGCATATTATAAGTCTGTAACAATACTTTAATTTCTACGAAAAGTCACATAATCTTATAAACAACAGAACAACGGAAATTCCACTATTTTTTCTAAAGTTTCCCGCTTTTATTTCTCGTTATGGTGGCAATTCAAATTTTCTTGTCCTCTTCTCAATTTTATAATGTAATTTGTCTACTCTTTTAAAAGTTTTATGCATTGTTTTCTTTTTTTCATATTTATTCATGCTGTATATTTTCTTTTGCTTGCTTGTAATAATTATTCATTGACGTACTAATCGTACTAATCAATAATTCATTTCTTTAAAAATCATATTTATAGCCCCACCATGAGATCTATCACATTTGAAATACTATCATGAATTCATGAATTCCTTATTTCAGTAGTTCGATTATGAATGTTCAATTTTCATTAAAGTGTCTTGTCGTATTTTAACAGCATTTGAATAAATTGAGATAAATTAGCATTGGGGACATAAATCTCAAAATATTCACCTTGTAAATGAAAGAAGAATCTTCTTGCTCTATAAAGAGCCAATTTTTAATTTTTCCGAAAATCATTGAAAGTTTTACTGAAGTTTGTTAAATACCAGTCTGCAATTCTACTTCTATTTTTAAAAATTTCATATACAATACATATGTAAACAATATAATCAAATTACTTTAAGGCTTAATTTTTTCATTAAGAAGTTATTTAATAACATTACAATTAGAAACTATAATCTTGAAATAATACTAAAGCAATAATAATCCACAACTAAAAGTACAAAACATAACAAAATATAGTATTTCGAATAACATTCAAATAATGCTACTTAACACACGGATGCAAAGAAAGAATTATACTACTGACAATGTCAAGAAGCCAAAGGAAAGTTCTAGCCAAGTGTTTTCTGGCGGGATCCAGAGAGTGACATCTTAACCCAATTTTTATCGTATGGTTAAGGCCTGGTAGTGGAGTGTTTCTTTTCGCTGGTCCCCAAATCTCGCCTCCTTTTGTCCAGCTGTCTTCCAAAATGTAAAGTTTCTTTATTTTTAAATTATCAAATTAATGTTTTATTATCTTTTTGTAGAAAGCATTTTTAGGAAGCAATTAGAAGTTTCAGAATTATTTTTTCTGACACTTCCAGGAATGATGAGGGAGAACCGACAGATTACACGCATCAGCGTATAATCTGCGCTAAGAAATTCAAAGAATTTTTATGTTTAGTTCATGGAATTTAGACAGGAAATGATGATAAAATATCATCAACCAGAAAATTAAGAAGAAAAAAAAAAATGGATTTACTTTTTTGATAATCGTAAATTCAAAAATTATTACGTATTCCTTTTTTGATTATTTACCATTTGAAATCTAAAGATGCTGATTGCTTTCACTAAATGGATTCATCCCAGAATGGCTTTTTTTTTAGCTGCAAGTCACAGATTTAGAATAAATACGATTTCTTAATTTACTAAGATCTTTCCAATAATGCAACATGCTTTTTTTTTTTCAATCTTAAAAACTGGCCAACTATTGCAGAGAAGTCATGTTATTTAATGTGTACTTTGTACTTTTACAAAAAAAGAAATAAATTATTTATTAGTAATCATGTCATTTCCATAATTTATTACTCTTTCTGCAGCTAATATTGTGAATTTCAAGTTAAAGAAACAACCAAATAATTGCTATATAAACATTAAAGTTACTATGGCATTTATGACGGAAAAAGAGTTTAGAGTGCATGGCAATAGTTTCTCTTATTAAGAGGGGGTTCCAAAAGTATAAAGTGCAAGAATCAGGAGGGAAGGGGGGGGGTACCCAGGACGGGACTGGTGGGCTTGAGTCTTCCCCAAATTCATAAGTGAAGTGTGCGTACAAGTTCAAAATTAAGGGACTTAACTATAGTGTAAGCCATTGGTTGGCAAATCGCGGCTCGCAAGCAACATGAGTCCCTTTAGCTATTTGAGTATTGCTGAATCAATCTCGACTACGTGCGGGCGGGCGAGGTGTTGGTCAAGTTGACGTAGCGCAGGTACGTGCGAATTATGCGGCACAGAGGATTCATACGTGACTAATGCACGAGAAGGGCAAGTCATTCACAGCTTATCCATCAGTATGTTCAGTGGTCAGTTACTATAGTGCCGAAAAGTTTCACGAGCCAGAGTACCTACTCGGCACATTAATCTACTTGTATCTTTCAACCAGCTACAAATCTAGCAGATAATTTTGGCATCAATTTAAAAAGTTGTTATAATGTTGCGTTGCTGGCTTTATTGTTATAAAACGAAGCATGTTTTTGGGTGCACCTATTTGACATGGCTAGAAAGAAGAAGCAAAGAAACACGAAAAGATAACCACGAACGTAAAGTTGAACGGACCGAATCATTAGCGTTTATACAAAACTAAAATGGCTTTCCGACTTGTTTTATTTGTGGCGCAAGAAAAATTGGCTCATAACAGGAAAACAAATTTGGAGAGACACTTTACAAATAAGCAAGCGTCATTTGGTTGAAATATCCAGCTTGCGATGAGAGGAAGAAAACAGTTGCTGAATTTCAGAAGAGTCAAGAAAAATCAAGCTCTGTGTTTAATTATTGGGTGCAATCTTCCGACAATGATAATATTGCAAGCTTAATTGTTAGTCAAGAGATAGCTGAGAGAGGCAAACTATACATAGAAGGTGAATATATAAAATTGTTTTATAAAGGTATCCAAAGAGCTATTCTGGGATTTTAAGAATAAGGCAGAAATTCTTAAATTTTTATTCTTGTCAAAGAGTCTTACCACCGTCTGCTAAAACTGTAAAATGCAGAAAAGTCAAAATGTATTCGAATATAAATCAGCAAATCAAAGATCTTAAAGTGGTTTCAACTGTATCAATAGCTGTTAACGATTTTTGTGACATAAGTAACACAGATTTTATTGCCACTGAAAGGTCAAACACGTGACGAGGATATTGCAAATGCTGTCAATGAATGTATGGAGGAATATCATATTTCCCTCAATCAAATTTTTAAATTTCACCAGATGGGGCAAAAAGTATGACTGTAATGAGAAAAGGTTTTGAAGGAAAAATTCATCACGAGATCCTTGTTTATCGTTGCATCATCCATCAAAAAGCGCTTTGTGCGCAGATATTCCCAGAAGAAATTTTCAATGTTATAGAATTGGTGATCAAGATTGTCAACACAATTGCAGCTAAAGTTCTATTATCATCGGCAATTTAAAGAAATTTTAGGTTGAAATGGAGAGTGAATGCACAGATCTTCTTCTACATAATATGGCAAGTTAGCTTTCAAGAGGAAATGTTTTAAAAAGTTTCGCTTCCTTATTAGAAATTAAAGAACTATTTCTCCTTGAACTATTAAAGCATTTATTTTTCATTGAGAAGGATATTCACTATTTTAAACTAATGGATGATCAGTGGATCCAAAAATTTTGTTGAATGGTAATGTTACATCTCATCTAAATAATCTTAATCGTGAACTACAGGCGAAAGAAAACATAATTTTTTCTATCTCGGGAGAAGTCGTTTTCGAATCAAATTATCACTTTTGTTCAAGGTTTTGAAAGAGAAACATTACTTTATTTTCCAATCCTATTGAAATATCGCTAAGAAAATAATTCGGTAAATGACATTTACTGTTTCAAAACAACAATTTTAAATATGAGAGCAACTTTTTTTCAGAGGTTTCAGGAATTCAGAAATAGCACAGCTGCTACTGTGTCCAAAAAGTAAGACCAGTTTTCAATTTAAATTTCCGGGGCATATAGTAATTCAATTTTGTTTCTGTTTTAGGTTTTTGGCACTGTCCTTGACATTTATGTGAAATTTTACTTCAAAATATTCATTAGTGCTTGAATTACGCTTGGTTTTGTGAGATGCTAAAACTGATTCCCGGCGATTTTTGAAATGTCTCTTCATTCGACTCAAAACAGTGTCCCTGGAGTGATCTTTTGAGTTTAGGGAATAGCCAGAAGTAGCACGATGCTAAATTAGGTGAATACGGTGGTTGTGGAACAATATGGGTTTCATTTTTGGCGAAAAAGTCACGAAGAATCAATGCAGTGAGAGCTGGCGCATTCCGTGTTTTTGGTACCAGTCAAGATTTGACGCGTTTGAGGCCCAAAACATCTTTTAAAACAGAATTTTGAAATTCCAATGTCATCAGCAAGGTCTCTAATTGTAAATCGACGGTTTGCAAGCTCCAAATCTTTAATTGTTTGGACGTGAGCTTCGTCGGTTGAGGTTGGTGGCTGACCAGAGGGCTCTTCGTCTTCAACACATTCTCTGCCTTCTTTGAACTGTTTTTACCACTTCTAAACATTTCTTACTGATATAGGAATGCTCACCGAATGCCTTCTGCAGGTTTCTATACGTTTCTGCAAACAAAATTTAACGTAAGTTCTTGCTCAATTAATTCACACATTTCAAAATCGCTGAATCAGTTTTAGCATTTCACAAAACCAAGCGTAACTCAAACACCATTGAAAACTTTTGACGTAAAATTTCCCACAGATGTGAAGGACAGTGTCAACAACCTAAAAAAAAAAAAAAAAAAAAAAAAAAAAAATTGAAATACCATATTTCCGGGAAATTTTAATTGAAAACTGGTCTAACTATTTGGACACAGTAGTACGTTAGCCTGTGTTAAAAACTTCTCAGTACTGATGTAACAGAAGGGCTTTTTTTCGCACTTTAATATTGATACTGGCACTTTTGAAATGCAATTTCTGGAGTTAAAAAACAAAGAATTATGGTGCTCCAAACGATGAAATGGATGAGGCGGCAAAAGATAAAAAGAAGATTGAATTTTAATTTATAACTTTGTGTAATTTTTTTTAGAAATTAAATTTTAATTTTTATGTAGTACTTTTTTATGTTTTAAGTAATATCCTCTTTTTATATATTTAATCCAAAATTTTTACAGTGTAAAATTATTAATAAATAATAATTAAAATTTGAATTCCGATACATTTCCTATTACTTGTAGTTCAATATTTTCTATCATTTATAGTTTAGAGTAACTTATTGGTCTTTCTTGAACGGTTACAGTTTATTTTGTTGAGCACGTCTCAAGAAAAATCCTGGGAGAGCTCTTGTCGAGAAACACTACCTCAGAATAATTTGGACAAGATTTTATTGAAATATTTAAAAATTTCAATAACTGACCTAAAATAAAGGATGTTTATCGGTTAATAAAAAACATTTTCCAACATCTACTGTGAAAAGAGTGAAATGGACTTGTCATTAAATTAAGTCCTAATTTGCTATCTTTTATGTTTCAGATTTATAAGTAAAACTCAAAAGATTTATTTTGTTATTAGACTGGCTTTAAATATTTTTAATCCGTATACAATTACCCACTTTTGCTAACTGCTATTCTCATTATCTGTAAATTAACATATATACTGGTGTTCAAAATTAACAGGATTTAGACATACTGTCGATTGCCGGTTGTTAGTTTAGAACTTCGGGCGCTTAGGAGCCTTACACACTATCATACGTATCATAATTGTTGTGTGGTTATTTCGTTATTTTTGTACTATTTTAACCTATGTCCATGCTTAATTTTGTTAAAATCTGTATAGAAATTCTGATATAATCGACCAAAACAGAAATTTTTTTTTTAAATTTTGAACACCAGTATAGATTCAAGGTATGCATATGTGAGTTCAGCAAGTTGATACGGAATTGATTCTAGGAAATTACAGCCTCTGGTTTACACTAATGTGAAAAATATAAGCGATGATTTTTTTTTTTTTCCATCACCTTAACTCTGTAAGAGCACATGAAACTCAGAATGCAGATACAGTAATTTGCTCTAAAAAGATGAAGAAAAACATTCTAGTACACAGTAGAAAATAAAGCAGGAAAAAGTTTCATTGAAAGAGCAGCTTTGATACCAATAAATGTTTACCCAACAAGGAAAAGTTAGAGTTGATCACACTTCATATTGAAGCTGATAACATATTGAATTCAGATACCTTTCCCTATACCTCAGATGCTTTTTAGTATGTTTATGTGTATTTACAAGACAGAAAATAAGCTCATTGTTTTACATTTGCATTTAATTTGTGAAGTACTATTTGATTAAAGTTTTTGCAAATTTTATTAAATTCCAATGAAAAGAATGTTCACAAATACAGTTTTTCTGATTTTCCTTAATTTTTGAAAACCAGTGTACATATATGCACTTGTGGCCATCTTTGTAGAAATCTTTATGACGGATGCATATTTGTATAGGCTACAGTACTTATTTATTTAAATATTATACCAGCATTATTTTAATTTAATTAAATATTATAACATCTTTATAAAGGTTATTCAATTGAAAACGTGATAAAAGCAATTTTTAAAGTTTCCGGTTTTTGAAAAGTTATGCTTACTGAACAATAAAAAGTAAATCTGTCACTTCTTTACTTTCCATTATTACTTTATTAAAAATATTTTACTGAAATAATAGCCCAATAACGACCCCTGTGGAAAATAATGATTTTAGTTCTATATTATAATAGTATAATTGCCACTATTAATTGTAATTTATTATGTGGTTACTTTGAATTAAAAAGCTTCTGTAAACGGCTCCAAAGATATTTAACGAGATTAAGATAAAAATCTTTGTCTGATTCTCTTAGAAAAGCAGTATCTTTTCCTGAAACCATTTTATGCTCTAAACAAAAGCTTGATAAGAAGCAGAGTTCTGCTGAAAGTCTTATCGTAAGAATGGTGTTGACAGCAATTTTGAATCTTATATATCAATGATGCATTTTCTGTTATTTAAAGTGCCCTTGATCACACAAATTCGTGAATGCTTCACAGTGGATGTAGTGTATTTAGTTAACTTTTCCATGTCTTCTCTTAACACATTTCTTTTTATCATTATAAAATATGGATAGTCTCTTCTAGTCTTTCCATATCATAATAATTCCCAGTTCTTTTGACCCGGTAATAGGCGATTTACTCAATTCACGTTTTCTACCTTTGTTTGAATGATAAAAATGTCTTTCTTATTGAAATGCAGGTCTGATGTCCAAAATTCTGAAATCTACCTCGATCAGTCTTGTCCTTCATGCTTACAACACAGTTTTGAAAATAATTACAGCTGTCTCGTGCATTTTCACCTGTTTTATTAAACATAACTTGTTTTTAATTCTTTTTCATGGAAAGTTTTTATGGATTTTTTAATAGTGAAGTTACAGAATGTGAAACAATATGCCAAGTATATCAATGCAAAACCAAACTTATGCTGGTTTTGCATTGATAGTCTAATAGTTATTCTACCTTTGGTTATATTTCAACATACTTTTTGTTTTATTGCATGTGTTACTTTCTTCACATAGAATTATTTTTTTGTATCTCTTTGTTAGGTTTCTTTTTTTTTTTTTTTGTCCTCTAAGTTGTCTAGTTGTAAAAATGGTTAGCATTAAAAGCAAAGAAACACTTAAAAACTAGCCACGAAAACTAAAGCTATGATAATCGAATTACCTAGTCAGTAGTTTTATTCGCAATTCCGTTAACGAAAGACGAAAGCTTACTCATGCTTATTCATTATAGGATGTAATATGTGACATTGGAAAACTTGATCATTTAAAATAATTCTTATTTTCGAATTTTTGAGAAATATTTGCTTACGAAATCATCTTCATTTAGTAGATACTTAAGACATTTAGTAGATACTCTACACAGTTTTATTTATCTTAAGTAATCAAAACAGTTTATAGTGATAAATCTTTAAATTTTGCGTCAAGGTTTCTTTTTATTGACATTTAATTTCATTGATTTTCTTTAAAAATAAGGTTATACTCAATTCAAAACATAAGTTTTCCAAGTGGTTTACAGAATTGCGGTTACTACTGCAGATAATATTTTTATACGAGAGCTTCACTTTTTGAACGAAAAACTCCCATTAAATAACCATTATTAGGCACAATATTTATTTTTTTCTTTTATATGTTATTAATTACAGAAATGGTTTCTTTTTCATATAATAAATATTTTACAAATTACGTAAGTAATGTTATAAAAAGCTATTTAATTTGTTTTCCTTCTACAGAAAAACTTTAATGAAATTTTTTGTATGAAAAATGTACAATATATAATCGGAAGAAAAAAAATAACCCGATGAAAGGAGGACTTGAATTGTATGGGAACAATTTTGAATACATTTTTAGACTGTTTAATTTTTTATGTTAAAAATTAAAATAAGTAGTATTTGGTAAAAAAAGTGGGGTGAATGTATTTAAAATCATAAATGTCATAATTTATGTCCATTTTAAAAAATTATTTATGTTTGTCCAGTATCTGAGTTTTGTTTATACCTTTTATTATGTCTTAATATTTTTTATTACTATTTTATGCTGCATTTTATTTGATTATATATATCTATTAGATATATAATATTCTAATAATCTTTTGGTTTTATGTTTGGAGTATTTCTATAAGTTAAAAAAGAAACCTTACTTTTTAAACACTGACCAGTTTTTCATATAACACACACACACACACACACACACACACACATACACACACACACTCGCTTTTTGATCATTTACGTCTTGAATCTATTATTATTTTATTAGTTGATTAAATTGCGTGCATTCTTGATCATTTTTTTATTAGTAATAAAAATGATCAAGAATGCACCTAATTTAATCAACTAATAAAATAATAATAGATTCAAGACGTAAATGATCAAAAAGATATTTTTTTATTAGTAATAAAAAAGAATTTTTTTTCAGATCCAGAAAAAAATTACTTTGAATTTAATAATTGCATTGATAGTACAAAAAAAAAATTTAATTACGGTGAAATTATAAAAAAATTAGAATTTATTTTTTATTTGTTCTAATGAATATTTTAATAAAATTGCAGCGTTTTCTTTAAAAGGATGATTGGAATAATTTAACTTGAAAGTTTAATATTGTTATTATTATGATTTAATAATATTGTTATTATTATGATTTAATAATATTGTTATTATTTTATTATTTATAATTGTAACGAAAAAAGATTTTATTTCGCCGTTTGTAATAATTTAAATGCACAAAACGTGAAAGTAGAAATCCAAGAGGATATCATATAATCAAAATTTGAAATTTATACATTAAGTTAACCTATATGAAGGCTTATCACTTTCCTTCATCAAATTCTTGAGAATGGTAATATTTTTCAAATAATATTTGCTATAGCATTTATTATACTATATTACTAATATCTGTGAAATATTTAAATATACAAGTTAAGATAAGATGTTTTTTTCTTAAAATCTACATGTAAACTTTTTAATAGTAAAGCCTCAAAATAATTATTGTTAGAGTTGATCCTCTATCTATATGAATGGAACTTAGTTATTATTTCTCAAAAGGGAATAAAAACTTAACCTGCAATTCCTATATGTAATAAATATATGTATGTATATATATAAATATGTGTAAAATATATGTATATATATAAATATTTATCTGCTATCATAATTGATTTATATTAATTTTATAAAAATGAGTAGGCAATTATTTATAAATCTTTTAACAAATTTTTTTGAGGGAAATTAAAGTTAATTATAAAAATAAAAGTATGGGGGAAAATATTTCTCTGTGAAAGAAAGAAATTTCAAAAACTTACAAATAAATAACATTTTCAAAAAAACAATAAATAAATTAGCATCGGAATTTTATCTATTTTTTTTTATCTAAGCGTTCAAAACATTAATTTTTGCTAAGAAAATAATGAGGTTAAAATTTAAAATTTCCTCAAGACTTTCTTTAGAAATTCTTTTGAAGCAGTGTATCGAGTTCTTAACACTAGATGGCAGTACTTGTCTATTTAAGTTAACTTGTTCACGCATCTGACTTTGTGGTTGTCTGATGCAGAAATTTCTTTCTCATTTCTATTTCTGCGTTTTTGTATAGCACCATTTTATAATTTGAATTAAAAATAATTAAATAGTTTTATAGATCAGAAAATGTAAAAGATTTAGTAGCTGATAATGAAAAAGAATTGTGAAATCAAATATATTTAAACTGCAATATTATTAGTATATAAGAGATTTTTGTTATATACATGGCCATCAACAATACTTTTATAAACGAAAGACAATAAATAAAAATATTAAAAATACATTAAACCTTTTCTACAATATTAGTTCAATCTATCTCAAGGATAGTTAACATTAATATATTCAAAGATATAAATATGAAAAAAAAAAAAAAAAAAAGAATATTGTTATAAAATATATTACTTGATTTCAATTCCCTTTGTATATTTCACCTTGTTTTAATAATAACGAAAATTGGAATACCATATTAAGATTGTGATTTAAAATACCTTTTCCTTTTCTGTATGTGTCCGCATTTGGTATGATTAATGAAGTAATGTGTGAAAAATAAATTTATATCAATAAAAAAAAAAAAAAAAATCAGGAAATATACAATGAAACTAAAACAACTATTAAGTAGAAATTGAAGTATTTCTAACAAGATAACATTTTTTCTTGTTCAGAAATTTACTTACCCAACTATTAAAAACTGTGGAGATTAGATCAACTTTTAAAGATTTATTACATTGTGGTCGTTTGATGCAGAAATTTCTTTCTCATTTCTTTTTCTCCGCTTTTGTATTATACCATTTTATAATTTGAATAAAAGATAAATAAATAATTTTATAGATCAGGAAATGTAAATTAATTAATAGCTGCTAATGAAAAAAAAAATTGTGAAATCAAATATATTTAAATGTGTAATATTATTAGTATATAAGAGTTTTAAGGCCATCACAACACATTTATAAATGTAAGTCAATAAATAAAAATATTAAAAAACACATTAAATATTTTCTCCAGTAATAGTTCAATCTATCTCAAGGATAGTTAGTATGTTATATTCAAAGATATAAAATATATTATTTAGCTTCAATTTCCTTTGTATATTTCACCTTATTTTAATAATAAAGAAAAGTGGAATACTATATTTAGATAGTAATTTAAAATCCCTTTTATTTTTCTGTGTGTTTCCGCAGTTGGATATGATTATATGATTATTGGATATGATTATCTGTGAAAAATAAATTTATATCAATAAAAAATTGAGGAAAAGAAAGTAAAATAACTATTAAGTGGAAATTGAAATATTTCGAATAAGATAGCCTTTTTATTTTTCAGAAATTAATTCAATCAATTTAAGAAAGGAGGAGAATCATTTAAAAAAGGGTAATAATAATTGGTCCTTACAATAAAGAATTAAAAGTGATCTCCATTTTTTATATTTCAAAAAGCGAGGTGATAAAACTTTTTGCCAAATAGTTTCCATATTGATTTATTGATTATAAAGTAGTGCCAGACGATTAGATTTCTAACATTTTCCTGCATAAATTATTTATTACTTTTTAAGTAAGACTTTCAAATCTAGAAAAAGAAAAGTGCTCAGAAAGAAATTAAATCCTTTGTTATCCTGTCTCCTTTTGTGTATAAAGTTAAAAGAATATACATTTAGATTGCAATTTTCTAAGTGAAAAATTGATCATTTTCAAGAAAGAACCAAAATTTCATTAATTTTCATAAATGTTCAGAAAATGAAGTATAAATCTCAGACACTTTATATCACATATCTAGCATTGCAACGGGGGTATAAGTAGGAATAGTCAAAGGTCGAATGCTATCTGAGATACTGATTTAAAATATGAGACATTATAATCGAATATCGGATGTACAAGTGACAATACAAGTTTGGATCATGTTGGTTATACAAGTTTGGATGGTGCAATAAGAAGATTATTTTTAAAAAATAAGAATAATAGAAAAAGAGTAGTGGGGGAGGAATTACATGTTTTTCTTTTTTTTTTGCAGAACTTACTCTTTTAAAATTCGTGTAGATTTGATTTATTAATATTTTGCTCAAGAATTCATTAATCTGTTGATAACTTTATTATAAGAATATAACTTTGGCGTATCAATGTTCTCTCATAAGGATGAGTTGGATTAATGTATTTCAAAAGAATTTCCAGTAGTAACTGCCCTTTATTTGCCTGTCATATGGAAAAAGTCTCACCATACCCACGGTGTATGTGAGGCATTTTGTCAATATTGTACATTTGATTTAGTAACATCTGGCTCAATGATTCATTAATTTGTCGATAACTTTACTATAAGAATATCACTTCAGTTTATCAATGTTACTCCTATAAGAATCAGTTGGATTAATGTATTTCAAAAAGAATTTCCAGTAGTAATTTCCTTTATTTGCATGTCATATGGAAAAGTCCCACCATGCTGTCGGTGCTTGCGAGGAATCTGCTAGTATTTCTTCAGAGTCTACTCATTTTCAAAGCAATGTCTCTAATGTTCATTACCAGTGGAAATCGAACTCTTTGAAATATTCGTATAAATAAATTGATTGAAAATTTAACTTCGTAAATTTTTTAGCTTGGAACCATTCAACCTATAGAAGAGAAAAACATGTTTATACCAAAAGATTTATTGATTACAAATATATTTTCTGATGTATATAAAAGTTTAAATAAATATTCACATAAAAATAATATTAGTGTAGATACTTTAAATTGAATAATGAGCTGTAAGTCATTTTAAAATTTTAAATAGATTTTCTTTGCACTTTTAAAAAAAATTGGGACAGTATTTAAGCAGATTGGAGTATTGTATGTTGCGTTGGTATAGTATAATATAGTTGCGTTGGTATAGTAGTAAATATAAAAGTATATTTTCCTCGTTTTAATGGATTTAAAAATCGGTTTTAAATATATAAATAAACTCAAATATTTTTAACTGCATTTCTTTTTTGAATGAAGGCAATGTAAAATTAAATTTTTTGAGTCGTGTGAAAATTTGATTAATACGTTAATAAAAAACATTTTAAGTGTCTATAATAAATAACTAATTCTATTTTAAAACTGTTTTTGAAATAAGATGCTATGATTTGATGATAAGATACTATTATGAGCAAAGGCAGACTGAAAATTTAAATAAATAAAAGTTTTTGATTTTTAATAAAATGTTACAGAAAATATCGCTTTTTAATCTGTTCAAATGAGCAACTAATTTTATTAAAGCATTTTTATTTTTTTCCAGTCATAAAAATTTTAGGACATTTCAGTAATAAAGACTTTATGTTTGTATATTAAATATCTAAAACTTTTTTTAATATTGCTTTGAAATAGCATTTTTTTAAGAAATATAAGTAATTTTGTTTAATTTACTTAATAAAATTTTTTGTTTAATTTACTTAATAATTTTGTTTAATTTAATAATAATTATAATAATTTTGTTTAATTTAATAATAATTATAATAATTTTGTTTAATTTAATTTTTATTTTAAATTGAGATAATATTTTTATTTGAATTCCTTTCTGTGAAGAATAGTCATTTCTATTACAAGCTTTTAACATTGGGAATTTGAATTTATGGGAATCATCTTACTGGATTATTCTTCATTAGATTAGTCTACACTGAAAACGTAGAAGTAGGAAATCATCATCAACAACAATTATAGTAAAAATATCAGTTTTAGTAATTACGCTTTCCTGAAACTAAGCAGACAGAAGATCTGTTACATTCCTTTACTGAAGGATCGTGGGGATTGTCAAATTGCTGCTCTAATACTATCATGTCATAAAGTCAGCTAGCACACGAAGACTTAAAGGAAATATGATTTGATTCAGTTCCTTTCACAGAAGAAATTGTTTTATATTGTTTATAATTATTTTAATTCTCTATCTACAGTAGTTTGAATATGTGGCTGATTTGTTTAAAGTTTTGGGTTTGTTTTTTTTTTTTTAATTTTAAATTCGCACAAAAAATTGTTGTAAAAAATATCAGTTTTAGTAAATAATATTAGTTTAGACACTTTAAATAAAATAATGAGCTGTAAGTCATTTTAAAATTTTAAAGAAATTTTCTTTGCACTTCTAAGAAAAATTGGATAGTATTTAAGAAGACTGGAGTTTTCTTTTTATGTTGCGGGGTTGAAAAGCATATTTTCCTCGTTTCAATGGTTCAAGTCGGTAATAAATAAATAAATAAAATAAACTCAAATGTTTTTAACTGTATCCCTTTATTGAAGGAAGGTAATGTAAAATTTAATTTTTCGAGGCGTGTGAAAAATTCTAACATGTTAATAAAAACATCTTAAGTGTCTATAATAAATATCTAATTATATTTTAAGACTGTTTTCGAAATAAGATGCCATGGTAAGCAACTAATACGATGTTGACTGAAAAAAACTTAAGTAAAAGTTTTTGACTTTTAATAAAATGTTACTAAAAATATCACTTTTTTATTTGTTCAAATAAGCAACTAATTTTATTAAAGCACTTTTATTTTTTTTCGAGTTATGAAAATTTTAGGACATTTATGATTGTATATTAAATACCTAATACTTTTTTAATATTGCTTTGAAATAACATTTCTTAAGAAATATAAATATTTTTGTTTAGTTTAATCAAATTGAGATAGTATTTTAATTTGAATTCCTTTCTGTTAAGAATATTCATTTCCATTACAAGCTTTTAACATTGGGAATTTGAATTTATGGGAATCATCTTACTGGATTATTCTTCATTAGATTAGTCTACACTGGAAAACGTAGAAGTAGGAAATCATCATCAACAACAATTATAGTAAAAAATATCAGTTTTAGTAATTACGCTTTCCTGAAACTAAGCAGACAGAAGATCTGTTACATTCCTTTACTGAAGGATCCTGGGGATTGTCAAATTGCTGCTCTAATACTATCATATCATAACGTCAGCTAGCACAAGAAGACTTAAAGGAAATATGATTTGATTCAGTCGTTTTCACAGAAGAAATTGTTTATATTGTTTTAATTGTTTATAATTTTTTAATTCTCTATCTACAGTAGTTTGAAAATGTGGTTGAAGTGTTTAAAGTTTTGGTTTCGATTTAATTTTAAATTCACACAAAAAAATGTTGTTGGTAAGATGCAACAACAAATATTGTCGCTACTATAAAAAAACACCGCAAAAATGTAATAATAAAAAAAATTAAATAGAA
This sequence comes from Caerostris extrusa, assembly GCA_021605095.1. Classification (NCBI taxonomy): domain Eukaryota; kingdom Metazoa; phylum Arthropoda; class Arachnida; order Araneae; family Araneidae; genus Caerostris; species Caerostris extrusa. The sequence goes on along the minus strand of BPLR01010431.1, from coordinate 14,968 downwards.
TCTTATTTACTGAATTTCGTATATCTCCCTTAAAATATGTTTCTAAATTTTCACATCTTGAAACGTTTTTTTTTTTTATAGGTCCTTAATAGTTTTTTAGAAGAATTCCGTTTAGGTTTATATTATTCTGAAACTATTATACTATGTAAATAGTGAATGCATATGGTAGAAAATGGGACAGAGTAGTGTAGTTTATAGTTTTAATTTTTCTACTTAAACAAAAATATCACAGTACTTAAAAAACAATCAGGAACTGTTTTGAAATTATTTTCTACAAAAATATACCTTTTTCTTTCACTAGATTTAAAATGGCAACTATATGAGGAATAGAATCAACATGCTATCTTGATGTTTTTACAATATAGTTAGTTGATTTATTTATTTAATTTAATTTAATTTAATTTTTTTCAGCATCTTTTTTAATATAACAAATAGGAGTTTAATAACTTAAATAATAATAATAAAGCATTCTTTGTAAAATTAACTATAAAGATTGCTAAAGGATTCTTTTTTACTTAAATAGGTATTTTCTAAAATACACAAATAGTTCTTCAAGAAGTTTTCTGAGGCAGTAGATATGGTGAAAGGCAAACTTATACAAATTATTATTTTTGTGCCAAAATAAATTTTATACTTCGATTGTATAAAATCTTAACAATTGCTTTGGTAAATGGAGTATGCTTTATGATATCCATAAATGTGTTAATAGATGAAATCTATTGTAAGGAGATACTAATTTATTGCTGCTTTTTAAATGAAATGGAATGGAATCATAATTTAAGGCTTTAGTATGAAGCGGTATTTAATAATTGAATTTGAATCATACCAATATGCAATTAAATGTTTTATCAATACAAATTGAGAGCCAAAATTGAGCTATTGTGCAACATAGGATCCTAAATGTGAGTTATCTATATTCCAGGTTTGAAACTCAATGACGATTGATTAGGATATCTTAGAACGGTAAATTACCAAAGCGATAATTACTTTATCGTTTTATTTGCATATATATTTTCCTTTAAATGCTGTTGAATTTTCTTTTTTTTTTTTCTTCCCCAAGAGAAAAATAAATTTACTTATACTTTAACGAATCCCTTTCAATTTGACACTTACTATAAATTTATTACTCACTATATACTCTTGAAAGCTATTTCTTTCAATAGATACTATAATTTATACAATGAAGAAGAGCTTCCTTTGTTGAATTTTCAGGGCATTATCAGATTATTGAGTCAATACTTTACTCAAAACTCCTGTTATAAGCACACAAATACAAAACTTAAATAAAAAAAAAAAAAATACACAACAACAGCAAAGCAAATAAAATATATACAAAATTGGAGGATAAATATTTTAAGTACAAAGACGAGATAATAAATTAGAGACTTCAAAATTTAATATCGTGAAGTTTGATTTTTCAAGTAACTCATATCTTCAAGAAAAAAAAAATTTATTTACTAATGTTTTAAAGAAGCTCTTTAAATTTTACATCGTTTAGTATTTTGTATTTATTACTTATTTGCACTCTATATGTCATTTGTAGTTTCAAGCAGCTGCCCAAATCAGACATGATATTTAAAGCTGTTATCGGCTAATGCATTATAAATTTAAAAATAATTGAAAATATCTTTATTAATTGTTTAGACTATTTAGATATTTATTAGAAGATATTAAATTTTTATTTTTTGTAATTTTTTTGGAGTTTTATCTAAGATAATTAGAAGTTCTAACACTTTTCTTTTTTTTGTTCAAATATAAAAAAATCACATTATCTACTGTAAAACTTTATTATAAAGTTAATATAATTTTTGAATATATGAGTTGTATAATATGAGTTATTTTCTCGTTGGTTTGGAAATTTCTGTTGAGTTCAAAGAAATTAATTTTGAAAACTTTAGCACAAGAAAGTGATATAAATTACTAACAGTATTTTTTACCATACTATTAAAAGATTTAAAATGCCATTTTGACATATTTACAATAAAATATGAGAATAAAATGAATTGCATTTTTTTGAAGATTTAATAGATTTTTTAAAGAATACAAATAAAATTTTTGTGAAATTTAAAAAAAATCAATTGAAACTTCAAAATTTCATTGAAGTTTCAAATTTTATCATTTTTTTTAAAGAATTAATTTGTTAGGCTATATAAAACAGATGCATTATTTATAAAACTATTAACCAATATTTTTTGTAAATTCATCAATCATCTTTTTAGGATCAAAATACAGTATTTAAACAAATTAGTATTTTATGTCTAAGCTTAAAAATTATACATTTATGAAAAAATATTTATTAATTGCGATGTCTGCAATTGCTAAGAGATAATCCCATAACAGAAAAACCAATTTCTATATATTTAATCTTCTCATTTCACTGTGTTTTTCCTTTATATTTTTCAGAAGCCTTTAATTCTCCAATGGTAAATTCCTCTGCTAAATACAATTTATCTCACATCTGTTTTACAAACACCTTATCTTTAAATTAGTTCAAATATTTAAAAAAATCAGTTATTTATATTCTTATTTAAGTTATACAATAAATATTCGAAATGCAAACACAAAATGATCTTCCTTATAATTATATGTGTTACTTAACTAGTAAGTACTGAAATGTTAACACTATATATATATATATATATATATATATATATATATACCTCTAAAGAATATTGCCATACTTTTTATGAAAAAAAAAAAAAAAAAACTTCACAATCTCAGGTTTTGAGGAAATTTAGCATAGAGAAAATTTAGTAAAAATAAAATTTAATATAAAAAAAAACTAGAAGCCCATTTTTCTGATGTTAAATGATTCAAAAAACATAGAGTTGGACTGTAGCTAAGAGTTAAAATAATTGAAAATTGCTGTTCAGTAAATTTTATTAAAATTAAAAAAAAAAAATTCTAACAATTTAAAAAAAAAATTGGAAATTACTTTCCCTAATGCTAAATCATTTACATTTCTTTATATCTCCTTTTTTAAGAAATTTTTTTTTCTCATTTTCAATTCGATTACGTGTATGTCAATAAAATGTTGTGTTTTCTTTATATATATGTAGTTTACATCTGTGCCAAATGTAATTAAAATTTGATTTGGTGAGTTTAATGCATGATTTGACTAACAAATTGGGTTTTATTTTGGTTCTTGTTCGAGTATAACCCTTTATACTATTTAATATTCTTTCCTAACTGCATGGTCCATCTCAGTCAGGAAATGTAATGCTTTTCATATAGTGGGAAGGAACCGAAATATTTAATAAATTTATTTGACATCACTAAAAATATCTTTATTTTATTTTCAACTTTGCATACATGCAAGCAAGCATATATGTGGGTGAGTGAGTGCTTGCTTATATATATATATATATAATATATAAAATATTTCAATAAAAAAATATTTTGAAAAGTCTTGCCATACATATGCCGTACATGTTCCTGCTATACATACAATGCCATACATATGCCGTACATGTTCCTGCTATACATACAATGCCATACATATTCATTATTCTTTGTATAAATTTAAATTATAACTTTCTCAAAATTAAGACAAAAGTTACTGCAATAGACAAATAAAATATACCTTTAGTTATTCATGTTTGTGAGGACAGATGAGATTTTTTTTTTTAAATCACAGATGGATATAACAATTTTTTTAACTGTGGAGCTGAACAGATTTTTATATACTCGCAATTAATATGACACTCGAACAAATAATTTAAAATGTTTCGAGGACAAGAGTTCAGTGATACAGAACCATAGAATCGTCAGCCATATGTAACATCTTGTCATTATATATATAAAGTTACCCAACGATAGAAAGGTGCTGTAAAAATGCAATCAATTGAGGAATACATGACTCTGTGCAAAAGAGAACAGGATTTAAATCAAAGTTATCTCAAAGAGATCAGTGATATATTATTTCGCTTACTGTTTATAAAATGGTCATTTCTCGTATTGATTGTAGTTTAAATACAAATATCTTTGGTCCTACTATTGTGTACATTTTGAACAAATATGTTATAACAAAATTTATCAGAATGAGTAAATAACATGTTTGGCTGAAAGATGTAAGATAATATATACATATAAGTGGATGAAGTTAATATGAACTGGAAAAATGACAGATTAACAGACAAAGTCTTTTTTTATATTTACAGATAATGTTTGTTTAATGGTTTAAGCTGCTATTGGCTTAAGAAAAGTTCAAGTCATGCTTAAGAAAAGTTCATGGATACAAGTATTTCAAAGCTGGATCTGTGATATTTTGGGGTGTTGTTTGAAAAAGTAGAAAGACGAATTTATCGTTCTACCTATTACTTGGAACACTTAAGGGTATCTGTGAATATGCATTTTTTATTTTACTAGCCACCTTTGAAAGGAAGATGATATTATTTTTCAACAAGAAATGTCAGTCCACAAAGCAGTAAGATTTTTAGCAATAAGATAGTTTAAGAAAAGACACATCAATCTTTTGCATGTCTTAACGAATTCTCTTGGTATTAATGCCATTGAAAATGTTTGGGGATATATTGAAGGAATAATGTGTTTAAAATAAGAAGTAATGTTCTTCATTTTCAGAATTTACAGAGAGTGGTTATAAATCTGATAAATTTGAAATTATAGGTATAAAGAGAATATTTCAAAGAGAAGGACACAAAGTCTCCCAAGAATGACAACCTAACAAAATTTAAACTCAAATAATTACATAATTAATAGTGAAGAATTGAATGACCATTGAACGATTGAACCATTTTATGCTTAACTTTTTTATATATCATTTGAAAACATAAGAAAGAAAAACCTCAAAATATGTATTTTTTAACTATGATTTTGAATTCAAATATTATGCATATTATTAACTCCATTTCTTTGTTTAAAAGTCTGATAGAAATAAAATACCCGTTGCCCATGTAGTTTTATATTTAAAAATGGATGGCAACTGCAATTAGACTGTTTCATTAAATCCTTTGCCAAACTTTATGAAGGTCATCACTTTGGTATGGTAACGTTGCCTTATATCGAAGAATGTCTTCCTGGAAGTATTAAATGTAATAGATCAACACTTCTATTTACGTATTTTGCCCAACAAATATTTTATGTAGCTAGCTCAGACAGTTAAGCATATACAAGTCTTTCCATCATTTTAAATGGTTGTAGAAAAGCAATGTAGAATAAATTCAGTTTTATCGTTTAAATATTCAAATTTACTAATCCAATGCTCGTGTATGAATTAGCCAGTATGTTAAGGGATATAAAATGGCAAAATATGTTAAGCGATTAATATATTTCATGTGGCTTCACGATAATTAAATGAAATTAAATTCATATTTCTTAAAATGGATATTACATTATGAGTTTGTATAAAAGATTTGTTTTTAATCAAGTTAATAATGAAATACTTTCGTATAAAATAAATATTACTTTTTTTTTTTTTGATAATGTTAAGGAAACACTGCCCTGTTCCTATCTATTGTACTTCTTCGCTTGATATTTTGTTCGTTATACATTAGATGTAATTAGTGAAATTTTTCTTAGAAGCCAAATTGAAAAGGACTACCTTCTATCCATGTATAAGAACGAACTCAAAATGAATTTCAGAAGAAACTTAGCGTAATTATACTCAACAAAGGTTCTATTTTGCCTTATTTTTTATGTTTAAAATGAATGAGAAGAAAAACATGCAGCAATAAAAAGCGGTAACGTGTTCCATAATTAAAGTTTACTATTGAAAAAAATGGGTCTATTTTTAGAAACTTTGAAATTGTTCCAAGCAAGATGAAATTATGCATGCCAATTTTTTCAATCAAGCATTGTTCTATTTTTTTTTTTTTTTTTTATGAATTCAATAAAGAATGGAGCAGAACTTTCCCACAGCTCAGTATTGATCTATTTCATAATTTGTTTATAATTCTCTATTTTTTTTTCATATCCTTTCTGTTTATGAGTTTTATTGAACTTTGGCTTAGCTTTGACGTTTATAACGAAGGGGGCTTGAAAAATTTTTTCCCATCCGTTCACGATTAATGAATCGAGTGAAAAATTAAATCCTCAAGAACAAAACCGTTATCTAAAGTACGCTTCGATATCATGGAGCCATTTACGATGAGTCGAATAATTTATCTTAAAAATCTCCCCAGAAACCTTGTTTACTTTGACTTTTTCCCTGCGTAACTCTTTCATCGAAGTCGGCCCCTATACTCCCCGCTATTCCCTCTCGTCCGAAGAGTTTTTCGAGGGGTTTGTGGGTTAGGGAGGGGGAAAGAAACTAAATTGATTATGCGAATGGAACCGGAAAATAACAGTTGTTACATTCGCGTATTTTTGATAGAATAACCGAAGTCAAACATGCCTTTCAAAAAGTTAAAAAAAAAAAAAAAAAAAAAAAAAAAAAAAATGTGTGGGAAGAGAGAAAAATTCAGAAAGCAAAGCAAACAAAAACACGCTTACTCGAAATAAGTGATGTCCATCATATTCTTTACTAGAAAACAAATAAAATATATTTCATCGATATGCGTTTTTTTCGGGAATCGGGACTGCAAACCTCTCACAATCACTCAAAAGCATCTGCATAGTTTTCCCGTCCCATTACGAGAAAGAAAAGAATTCGTATAATAATGTATTCACTTCGCGAAACACAAAGATATTGAATAATTTAATCGCATTTTACGTTTACTGGGAAAAAATGTCATTTCAAATTCACAAGCCAGAACAATTGATTAAAACTGAAATGGCGTTTCCCGATATTCTGCGTTTCAAAATGGGAGAGTTCCAATACATAGAATGAAATTCCCTTATGCTGTATATATATTTTTTTATTTCAGGGAGAACCCTCCAATACTTCTTCACTACATTTTTTCTATCCTCTTTTTTTTATCATCATTTATATTATCTCTTCCCCCTTCCCTTCTACTTCCGACAAGATACAAGGGATACAAATTACGTTCGTAAAGTGTTTCCGAAACCTCAAGCCATTCTTCCATATATACCAAGAAAATATAGCATATAAAACGGAGACAAACAGATGCTAAAGTTCCCCTACGATGAGGGGACTTGGAATAAAACTATAGAAAAATAAAATGCCCAGAAAAACGCTCATGCCCTCTTTCTGAGCGTTTGACAGGAAATAAGCGTATAAGTACCAGTGCACGAAAACACAAGAGAGCGCTAAGATTATCCCTGCTCGAAATTTTGTTCCAAGTGATTTATTGTGTCATTTCCCAGACACTGCACAGCAGTAATCATTCTTCCCCTCTTTTTATTTCTTCCCTTTTTTTATAGCGAATGAAAATGTGAGCATGAAATGTACATGCGTTTTGAACCATCTGCCCGAGTCCCAAGTTACCATTGTTTTCGAATCACTCAGCTCTGCTGCAGGAGAGATAAGGAAGAAAAATGGTCAATGTGACAGATTCAATACTCACCATTTGCGACTAGCATTATTAGTGATATTAAATGCCTCTTTATTTATGTGCTTTCGATACTCCGGTTATGTGAGAGTTTTCGTATTTGCAGCGACAATCAGCAGATGTTTTGGAAAAATTTCGTGACAGAAAACAACACTCAGCCTCGGCCACATTCTCGCATTGGGATCCTATTTGAGCAATATTTGGAACCGGGAGTGTTTGAGTTCCTATTCGTTTTCTTGCGTGTTGGAATTCGAAAGCGGAAAATGATCCATTACTCTTAACGCTTCTGGAAAATTCAGCTGCTAATAGCGAAATCCGGAAACTTTTTTTTCTTTCTCGTCGTGTTTTTATTTGTAGCAAAGAAAAACGAATGATAGAAAATAAAGCATCAAGTATTTGGGGAAAAATTTATAACAAACATCATTCGTATTTCAAATTTTATTGGTAAAAGACAAGCTGTTAGAAATAATTTGATTTTATATTTGAAAAATAATCAAATTTCGAATCTTGAATATGGTGGAATCCAGTTTTGTGTTTTTTTTTTTCTCACTAAAAATACTTCTTCGAGGATTTTCTTTTTTTACATATATGTCTCCAAGACGTGGAGGAATCCAATTTCAATTTTTTAAAATTGGCAAATCCTCTTTTGAGTTTTATTTGATTTTTCTCATTATGCATTTCTTTGTTTTTCATAAACTATCTAGCTGTTGAAGTCGAAATTCCATAAGTATTTTGTGGAAATTCAAGTTAGTTGGTAGTGTCGAACAGCACGTTAGATTTCTCAAGTAGGGGGAACCCATTTCGAAATCCATAAGCGTAACCGAACACAAAGCGCCAGAACCTATTCCGAAAATGCGCACTGTAAATTGGGCTCGATATTGGAATCGAGAAGAAGGCAAATTCCCAAATGCTATCCTTGAGGTGTTTGTTCAAAATCCTGTCCCAGATAATGCTGAATTTGCTACATATCTGTCACTCTAGTGGCAAATTATTTTCCTCTAGAGCGTCTAGTGCTTGTCATTTGAAAATAACTACAGGTTCAAGTTGTTTATTTTAGTTCTAGTAAGTATATATAGTAAAGTAAAACAATTAATAAATGGACTGAGATTTATGCCCATCAACGCTGCTTTATCTTAATTTATCCAAATGCTGTAAAAATACGAGAGACAACGTCATGATGATAGAACATTTGTGATCGGACTACTATAAATCCGAAATTCAGAAATTTTAATAATCTTTCAAATGTTGTAGATCCCGTAGATCTTTAAATATGATTTCGAAAGAAACGAATTATTGCACAGTATTTCCGGAAACCCTACCCCATCAAAAATTAAGTAAGTTGACAAAATATAAAAAGAAAGTGATAGAAAAAAATGTTGATTGGCATGACAACTACATTATAAAATTGAAAGAGGATAAGAGCATTTAAATTACAACCATTACGAGGGAAAAAAAAGGGGATTCATCATAGCTTACCAAGTTACGAGACTTTTTGTAGTAGAGAAATATTCTTAAAGTTCTCAAACATTTTGAATATCCAAAAATGGGATAGAACTTAGTATCCGAAAACCCTTTTGCAGCTTATTTCATGTCTCTACATATTTTGTTCATTGGAATAAAATGTGCTCAACGGTTTCTGGTGTTTTGCAGAATAGACATAAAGGTGAACGGGTTAGACCAAATCTATGGAATCTTTGATGTGTACATTTTTAAGTGAAATCTAGAAAGAAATACACATTTCTTTCGATTTATGGAGGAATTCGAGGAAAATGTTTAAAAACTGTTAAAATGAATAAATTCTTGAGTATATGTTATACATACCCTCTGACCTATTATTTTTTGTAATGTCTTCTTTTGTTGAAATATAAGGTTCTCTGAAATATCTAACGAAAAATGATGGTATCTGTTGCTGATTTCAAATGATAATGAATCAGTTCATTGTGTATAATTCCAATGTTCCCTTATCTTCCAGATGAATAAAATTGTTAAAATAGTATTTAAGGTGTTTTGTAACTGATTGTCGAATTATTCGATGGTGCAATTGGATTGGAAGTTGCAATTCTGTAAAGCTTGAAGAACAGAAAAACTTTCTTATAGGAGGATATTATTATGAGCTGAAAGGAAATAAAACGAAATAATTAAAACCAATATAAGGGCTTCACTGTGAAAATGCTGTTATTATTTTAAATCCGACATGAAGATAACTCTTGGGAAAAGGTGTTGATTGAATGCTTAAAATAGATGCACCCTGAGGCCAAAATAACCTTGTCTTTCCAGAGTTCATCTTTATGTTGTTCAAAAATTTGCTTGGTGACATGATGGGGTAACTGTTTGTTTTGAAAGGATGAATCATCGAGATGAAATGTGGTTCAAGATGAAAAGTTCTGATTAATTGGTGGAAAATTGGGAATTTAATTTGAAGATTAGATATTTAAGTTGTCTTGAAGGTTTGCAAAAAGGATTGAAGAGAAATCAGGTGTTTTAGACTTGGTCATTGATTTCCTGATGAAAGATAAATGAGAGAGGAGAAGATGAATCGAAAAATGAAAAATTGAGTAAAAAGAGCTCTGCTGGCATATACTACCTCTGAAACAATGGAAATTGACAGTGACAGGCTTTTTGTGCAAAATATGAATCGAAGCCCATTTTCAAAGATTTGTTGTGAAACGTAAAACTAAATGTTTAGTATTTTAAGGTCCTTATAGCTGGATGAGACCAAGTTAGGAGACCCATGTTCAAATATCATTCGAATTAGGAGTTTTAAATTTAAATGATATGCCGGGACCGACAACCCCAGAAATTAGCTGCTATTGTTTTGAAGGAGTTTAACTTTTTTTTTAGCAGGAGTTATGAGAGAAAATAATACCTGGATTACGGACATGCTGTTTCCAAGGAAAAATGGATATTGTTTATTTGCAAATGTAGAGCTGGTATTTGTTTTTTAGTTGAAAAATTTACTGCTTCGTATTTAGGGTTGCTAGGGTTGAAAGTTAATTTCCATGTTACGCACCATTGATTGATTTTATGAAGATGATGTCAAAAATTTCTTGCATGTAGATTGTAAAAATAAAAACGCAGATAACACTACCCTGTTATACCCCGCAAGTGGAAAATAATTTTATCAAAACAGAGCTTATCCATTTTACGTAATAATTCCTGCTGTTGATGGAATTATAAATCAATTTTTTCAGCAGTGTCCTGTATTCCAACCTTTAAGTATTTATATATGAGTCTGTTTCTCCAAACGGAATCAAAAGCTGAAGAAATGTCTAATCTAAGGAAAATGAAATAATTTTTGTCATTTTTTTTCTTTTGACAATGTGTTAAAGGAGTGACGACGAATACATGTAATCTTTAAAATGAATAAAGCTGTAATGATAATGAGGGAATTTGTCAGGAACTGCTCAATGAATATTTCTGTTGGGTACAATGCATTCAAAGATTTTGCTTAAAACGGAAGTTTGTTTGGTTTAAGTATATATATAGTTATAAGTATATATATAGTTTTTGTTTGGCTATAAATATTTGTGCTATATAGCACATCTGGTGGATATTGTTGGTGAGCCAAATTCTATTAAATATATGAAGCAACTTTTGGAGATAATGATCAGAGGAATTTAAATTAATTTAGCAGGAATACTGTTACTGCCGCGGAAAGTTTTGGAAGAACATCTCTTATAATATCTCTTAGTTCGCTAAAAGTAAAGGACTTATTATTAAATTACAACTACATTATTAATAATATATTGCTTACAGTAGTTGAGAGAGGAATTATCGTAAAGGTCAAAAGGAGTAAATTGCTGAGCTGAGGGTTTATTAAAATGAGAGGCCAACAGATTAGCTTGTTGCTTCGGATCTCTGAAAATGAAATTAGTATAAGTACAGACGATCTTGTTGCTCGATCTTTGTGAATAGTTTTAATTAATTTATATATTTTGTCATTATATCCAGTAGAGGCACAAACGAAGCTGTGATATAAAACGAAGAAGTCTGGCAGAAATTTTTTTTTTTTGTATAAAATCCAAATGTCTCTAAAAAGTTGAATTTGTGTTTGATGCAAAATATTTATTTCTGTTGTGAAAGTTTATTGCACTGTGTATTTCATCAAGGGAACATTGAGTGGTGAGAGATTTTGTAGTTTTTCTTCTTATTAGCTAAAGCGTTGAACAGGAAAGTTTGTAAATCAGAATATGATTCAAAAGGGGGTGCGAGATTCTGTTGATCACGTGGAAAAAGAAAAAAAAAACATTTAGGCCACATAATGGTCTGTCTGCTAGTATTTTGATATTTATTTTGTTGAAAGGAATATTGATAGTTAAGTGATGACTGCTAAGAAGGTTGCAGCGAAGGTAGAAAGATAAATTTGGATATATATCCGCATTATCGATGGAGACATGAATAAGAGATGTAAAATATTAAATAATAGGTTTTAGTGTGTTGGCGTTTAAATATTTGAATTATTATTGAAAATTCAATTGATCAGAATTTCAGAACTATTAGTTGAAGAGGATGAGCCAAGAAATGGGATGACGATAATTAAATTCACTAAGAATAATGCAATAGATGGAGGATGATAATATATTGTATCCAACACTTCAATGGTGAAATAGCCCTTGAGAGAATAGATTTTGACTATTGTCAAAGTTTTATGCAGAAGATGAAGTGTGATGGCTTGTGTTTCATATTTGAGTGGGGAAGATTGATAAGATTTTGAATAGTGGAATCTACAGCTGTTAAAAGTCCTCCTTATCCCGTGTTATCATGTCGAGCTATTGTATAGATTAATTTTCCATGTGCTGGAACTTATCTTGGAAATTGAAAATAGTTCTTTTATCACGAAAACTTGAAATGAAGAAGAAAAAAAAATGAAATAAAAAGAATTTTTTAGCTCTGACTCAACGAGCATTTCATCGTATAATGTTTAATGCTGGATCGAACATGAAAACAAAATTAAGAGGAAATCAGAGAGAATCTAATAAATCGAAAATTAAGTGCCTAAATTTCTTATTTAATGCTCTTAACTGATTGTAATATTGTATGATGGGAACAGAGAATGTTGGACAGAGTGTCATGTTCTGCTAAGTTTGCCACTGCCATCGTGCTGTCTAAATCTTGCAGTACTTCGAAGCCCAGTTTTCTGCATTTAATTTTCTTTTTTATTCTTAAGAGTAGTTATTAGAGGGGCAGTGATGGATGGAGACAGTTTCTTAAATTGCTTGATTTAGTGAAATGAGGGATGCCGTAATGTTTTCTATCAGTTTTAATTGCATCATGAAAAGATGAAGCTTGTACATATTTTTTTTTCTTTTATCGAGTTTCTGTGGTTTTGTGTTATAATATTTGAGTGAGTTCATCTTTTTTTTATAAGTAGAATTTATAGTATTGGCAGTTTTGAGTTTAGAGGAAAATGAGTTCTTTTTGGAGTGCTATATAACATCCGGGCTTCTATAAAGGTAGCGGCCATGTGGGCAAGTGGTTAGAACTCTGGCCTTTTGGTATCACAAGCTTCAGGATCGAATCCTAGCGGTGGCATGCATGTTTGTTAGTGGTTCGAATTCACTTTAAACTGTAGGTCCCGGTCTGTTTAGTCCTCATGTGCACAAGATGATCGTAGAGCTTAAAGCAAAACAAACATCTATAAAGGAAAGACGGTTAATTATTTTAAAATTTGTTCATGAGGTTTGTTTTTAGCTCAGGTACTAATCGTTAATTTGTGATCCACACTGCAGTTAGCATGTTTTGGAACTTTGGCCAAATATGAGTCCATTGATGTTGGGGGCTGCAGAACTCACAGGCAACTAGTTTTTAGAAGCTGCAGCTGAGTGTGTAAATGAAAAGGAATGGCTGCACTGACAGTGTTTATTAAAAAACAAAGATATTTTTGTCGTTGAAGCCTTAAACTTACATGCTGAGATAAAATTGCTCCCAAAATTGGGTCTAAAAGGTTGTGAAGAGAAAAGACTTATTTTGTTTCCAGTAATATCCGTGGAGTTATTGTGAAGTTATTCTCCTGTTCTAGTTGGGTCCTTATGGCCGAGTGGCTAGCACTCTGGCTCTCGCTTCCACAGGTTTCGGGTTCGAGTTCTTGCGGATGGATGGATGGAAGTTTGTAGAGGCTCGGAATCCACTTTAAACTGTAGGTCCCTATCTGTTTAGCCCTCGTGTGCACAAGATGACCGTAGAACGACAAAAACCAAACCTGTTCTAAATCTTTTGCGTGTTCGGCTAAAGATATATCGGTAGGGATGTTATGAAGTAAAAATCGACTATTTATTTTTTTGGATAAAGAGATGCTGAAATCGGAATACCTAGGATGGCCATCATATTTGCCAATTCTCTGGTAATATCAAAATGATCAGCGGAAATGATTACTTTATCCTGTAGTGTTATATGCATATGATCTATGCATTTTAGTATATTGACCTTAGACGATATATGGCTTTTCAGAACTTTAAGATGTGTTTTCAGAATCATGTAAACGGGAACCTAGAATACTATAGTGAAGGATTGAGTGCAGTGTTGGAATACGGTCGGTAAATCTACTAGAAATTTACGGTTAATCTTGAAATTAAGATCTGCATCTTAAGTGTATTCCATTAAATTGAGCTTAAAGTGGTATTCGCCTCACCATCAAGGACGAAATAAGCATCCACTAAAGGTGTGTGGATGTAATTGTGCGTGTAATTGTTTATTGATTAACAAACAAAATCTGACAACTGGCAACACGTGGGAATTAAAGTATGAAGTAAAGGAAAAATATTTATAGGTGACTTTCCTAAGAGAATACTAATACAAAAAGGAAACAAATAAAACAATACGACTAGAAAAAAACTGAAACCCAAACAAATAGGAATATGAATTCAGACTTTTGGAACAATCTGATTAATAAATGAATTGGAATTATTTTTTAATATTCTTGATGATCTGCTATCATAATGTACTCACAGAGCTTTAGTTCAAGTGACTCTTTTATTTGCCTATCGTGGTCTGACTAAGAAAAAATGAAATCATGATTCCTCCCATGACTAAGAAAATGAAATCATGATTCATCTCATGACTAAAAATGAAATCATGATTTCTCTCATGACTAAGAAAACTCATTAGTATTGACTGTGGTTTTGAGAATCGACTGATAATTTCATACAATGGAACAGGTCTTGCATCTTGACTGTTTATTACTACTTGTGTTGTATTTTGATAGTTTAGTGGTATTTAAATGTGTCTAATTGAAAGTTTCTTTAAAATAATTTTTGATCTTCAAAAAAATGGTGTAATATTTACTGGCTACTTGTTATTCATAAGAAAAATTCAAGAAAGGAGATAGAAACAGATCAATAGATCTTTCTTGTATAAGTATATCACGATACAGCTTAATTAAGTATGTTACTTACTGTTCAAATGTTACTTCAGTACATTTTTTATCGTACTTTAAGGAACAGACAATTGACCATAAATCGCTATGAGCAGCCTATACAAAAACTATTGGAAGTAAGAAAAGCATTAGATTTGATCAAATCAGTCTCATTCTTGCTAATGAAAGAAATATATTTGTCGAATTA
>BPLR01010430.1:0-73178 GCA_021605095.1 Caerostris extrusa | reverse complement strand
TCTACCAAGTGAGATAAGAAACCAACAACAAAATATTTCCGAGATCTTTTCAAATGAGCCGTAATATGTAATACCGCAATATGTCTGATTCCCAAGCTATAGCAGCATTTAATGCCAACTCCCTGCTCCATCTCCACTCTGCTATATGGCCCATCATACCACCTCCAACCAGAATTTTTTTTCAACTTTCTTCTACACGATGATGTAATTTATATTTGCCAAATTATGTATCTTTTGAAGTTATTAACATTTCAAACTTGACATAAAAAATGCAACGATGCAATTTTGTACCGGCTGACTACTCAAACCGATTTTATATATATTTCCCATAAAATAAATTATCAATAACTTTTTTTAAAAGACTTTTCATTTAATATTTATTTATAGTGCTGATATGCGATCTTCAACACTATATCAAAAATTTCTTAATAATATATGTCAAAAGAGAGTGTGTCATAAAACTTGCAATGCTTAAATATCTTTCACTACTGCTGCAAGAATAATACATTTTTATTATGCCCATTTGATTATTTGGGTTAAAGTTAGCTTTTCCATAAGTGGACAGGTTTACAGTATCTTTCACTACTGAAAATATCAAGGACTAATAGTTATCATCAAGTTGTTTAAAGATCTAATATAAGAATACCAAAAAATATAAGCATTAAATTTGAACTGATTGAAGACTTTTGACTTGATCTAACTTTATTAATAATATTTTTAATCCATGGACACGATAACAACAACAACATTAAATTTGATTCAATTATATAATGTGTAATATTCTATATATAAGATCCTTGATATTTTATTGAACTTTTATAGTAAAAATTTTAAATCGAACATAGCACTTGTTTTATAGGAACTTTATACGAGCAAATGCGGATAGTTGCGGGAATAACTTTCAAAGGATTCATCGCTCAGTGGAGAATAATAAATCTTCCTGACTTGTGGGACACATGAAGGGTGATAAAAAAAACTGCTTTGTCCCTCATTATTTTCAGATCCATTTATTTAGTGGGATTCAATTCCTTTCTGGGTTTTTGTTTTTTTTTACCGCTTAAAATGATTCCCCTTTTTTTTTATATATTTTATTTTTTAGGGATTTCAGAAGCAAATCTGTTTGAAAAAGAGTATCGGATTTTCGGTTTGAAACTTGTGAATCGAATATTGAATTTAACTATCATTTTTATGTGCAATTTTTTTCTGCGAGTTAAAAAAATAATGTGTTTTGAATGATGGTTGCTGAAGTGAAAATGGCGTGATCCGATATAAAGAAAGACACCTGAATCATTGTATTTTCAATTAAACTTTAGGTATATAATAAAAATTACAAAACATTTGTTAACTACGCATTACTAAACAAATAAGCATTATCCATCTCAAGTACACTGTCAATTACACAAAAATGCTTTTTAACATGAAAAAATAACTAGAAAGAACTTCATAAAACTATTTACAAAGTTTAGAATGTAGTCAGTAAAGAAAAAAAAAGAATTTTTTATAATATCTGTAGTAAGTACACATACGAATAAAGGAAAATAAGGAATCTAATTTTGGAAAAAAAGGAATCTAATTTTGGAAAAAGAAAAAATAAAGAATCTAATTTTTGGATAAGAAAAAAAGTACAATGATGAAAGAAAAACAAGCATTCAACAAGCATATTTGTTATTTACATGTTTATTTTAAGCATAGTATTTTTACTTTAAACGGTCATCTTCGGATTTATTCTGGTAGATGGATACGTTCTTTGCAAAGCTGACAATAAAAACAGTTGGAAATTTTTTGTCATAGAAAACACATGTCAGAAAAATTATTTAATTATGATGAAGTAAAATCAATTCTTCTTATAATGATTTATTTTAATAACGACTGTTATTATTAATTATTTTACCATTAGTATTAAATTTTATTGGTTTTCAATATTATTTCATAATATTTGGATTGAATAAAATTCTCGCATAACTCTTCTTTTTTTATCTGAAACTATAACTCTTAACTCTTCCATTTAAATTGTAAATAAAATACGACAGTATATATATATATATATACACGTCGCTGGTTTGTGCGCTTTTCCCTTGCGTTCTGTTCAAATTCATTTTTTTTTTATTTGGATTTGATCAATTGCCATTCTTGGGAAATATTATAAAAAGAGAAAAGGATTTGAAAAGAACTACGTTACACACACACATACACACACACACACACACACACACACACACACACACACACATATATACATACACACACACACACACACACACACACACACACACACACACACACACACACACACACACACACACACACACATATATATATTTAAGTTGCTGTTTTGTGCGCATTTCCTTTGCCTTTCTGTTCCAATCATTTTTTTCTTTCATGGATTTCTCATCAATTACCAATCGCAGAAAATATTTAAAAGAAAAATAAATAAAGAAGAAAACATAATAATAAATAATAAATAATGAATAAGCAGTGAATTTAATTATTCCTATAAATTTATAAGTAAAACGAGTAATATGCAAATAAACAAAAAATATATTAAAAAGTAACCTAATGATTGATTAAACATATCATGGTTTATCAATACATTGATAAAATAGCAAAGTGAGTTTTATTTAAAGAAGAAAATGCTATAATTCACATCTGCCCGAGTTCAGAATTAATCAGAACTATATAAATTGAAAGAATATCATCAGCTCTAAAGTTATCTCCAGAAATTAAAATTGTTGACATTTTTTAATAACTGTTTTCTCTCTTACTATGAAAAACATAATAGTAATATAATTTAGGATTTTAATAATTGCTAAACATAACTTCATAAACATTGTAATTGTTCTTGATATTTCATGATGTACTTCATAATTGATTGAAATGAATTGTTATTCTATATATTAGTTTGCAAATTATAGCAAATCCGTTTGATCCACATAAAACTCAATTACAGTCAAATTAATATCTCTATTTTATGAGTAAAACCAATTCGATTGGGTTTTTTAGATTCTATGTAATTATAAATTAATGGTTCCCAAAATAGGCAATATCGACCTTCTACGGAGCAAATAAATAATCAAGGGGGTAATACTGTCCTCTGAATTAATTTCGGGTACTTTTAATAAAAATAAGGTGAGGAGGAGCGAAAACGAGGATAAGCTAAGAAAATTTAGAAAGACTTCGTATATGTTTTAACTGCTATAACATTATTTTTCAGATAAAAATACAAAATAAAATTTATAACAGATCAGTCCATCGATAGGTTTTAACAATCAAGTACTGCTAGGCGAGAATTTTTGATAAATCCAGCTTATTTTAGTAAGAATATGGGCATCAATTAGTTGTTGAGAATATGACGCTATACATATAACATCCAAATAATGATATCCAGACTACATAACAAACACAACAATTATTTACATATTATGTACAAATTGGATTGATTTATGGTCCCCGAGAGCCATTCATTGATTAAATTGTCATCAAACAATTGACCTCAGCACCAAACGTAATTAATATCAACTCTGTTTCTCAATCTTTTGTGTTTAATGCGAATGCTACTATAGTTTGATTTTTTTTTTATAATTGATTTTATTATTTCAATCTTCAAGGTATCTTATGTAAAACATCTTTATTTATTATCTGTTAAGATGTAAGTAAAGGGATTCATGTATAAATAAAAAACATTTCGTTTGCTTGTTTAAAGAAGGTAGGTTTGCAGGGGACACACATCATTTTTTTTATTTCTTGAAAAGAAGTAGTAGTACAAATAGGTTTGGAAACCACTGATGTAAATCATCTTTTATTTAAGTATAATTTACTACAATAATGCATGTGAAAAATAATGCGATGGACAACGATGAAAGAAAATTTACATTTAAAAATGTTCTTACATAGTTGATCAAAAAACAAATGGGACTACCTTAATAGCTTTTGTATTATAATTAGATCTTTACATAAGTGGTATTTTTAGAAATAGTTGAAAGGGAACTAACTATGGTGCAATGCAGTTTATTGAATTAGTTACCATGGCTAATTAAGCGGTAACTCGAAATTTTTCCAATACAGAACACGGGTTTCATTTATTGCTCTACTGTCAATTTTTACACATTTTGCTTATTTCGGCTAGACCTGGACCTACTGTTGAACGAGGATTCGAACCACTAAGAAATATCCGTGCCACCGCCAGGATTCAAACTTGAAACCTGGGGTACCAAGGCCAGAGCGTTAGCCGAATAGTCTTCAGGCTGCCGGGACACGGTATATTTAATGCATTCGATTAAGTATGATAACTTTTTTTGTAGAGATCCGATAAAAGGTTTGGAGGTATAGTGGTTAAAAACTCGACTTTCAGAATGTTAAACGTAACTTTCGTTTAATGATGGATATCTAGCGTTCTGGTTAATATTTTTTTTTTTTTTAAAAATTAAAAATTAAAATATACTAAACAATAATACTAATACTAATTATAATAATTAAAACATACTAAGAATGTTATTGCTTTCTTTTACTTTTTACTTTACCCTTACCCCCCTGCATCAAAGGCTCTGTAGTCCTTTTCCGAGAAAAATTTGAGGGTTAAAAAATAATAATTAAAAAAATACTTACAATTACAGGTATATATGAGTACAATATATTTCAATTCATCCATGTCGATGCATGACACCATAAATGAACTGCATGTCGTCAATTCTTAAGAAATGCATTTTTAAAAACTATTTTGAAAAGCTTATGAGATATTGAAGAAAATATCAATTGGGGACTCGTTTACAAATGTAAAGAAATAATTATTGTATAGTAGATCTGTTTTTGAGCAAACCAGATAATGCTGATGTCGAGCACGCGTGTTCAGAGAGCGCAATATTAAAATGGAAATAGTTTGAAATGAATACAAACTAAAATAACTACATCGTTATTTTACAAAGAAAAGTATATTTATAAAATATTCTAATAAAAATTTATAGGATTTGTTATGAAAAAAATAATTAAAAATATTGCTTCATTATTAAAATAATGAGTAAATAAAAAGTAAATTGTTTATGAAATAAATTTCAAATCATAAAATTTTAAAAATGTTACCAATTAATAAATGTATAATAATTTGAACTAATTATTCCTAACTATCCTTTTAAACCGATTAAAATTGAAAATGATTTTATTAAAAGAATAAAAATGCTAAATAATTAATTTTTATTCCTTTCTAACAAAATTTTTTAAAAAAACGCTTGACGAAAATTCTAATAAGTTTTTTCTATTTAAAACAGATTTTTATTAAACCCCAATTATGCAAAAATTACTTTCATTTACGATCACTTAGCAATAAATAACCTCCTACACATACTTAAAAAAACAATGCTTAATAGAGCTGCCTAAAAATTAAAGTTCATTAGTTAAAAACATAAATAGTAAGTTTGAATGCTACTTATTTGATGCCTTTGGCTCAAAAGTATAAGAACCCTACAAAAAAGTGGTTTGACTATTTTGTTGACTCTAAATTGTAAAAAAGCGATAAAATAATAAGGCTGTCATCATTATTATTTAAATAAGCAATTCAATTATTTCAATTGTTTACTAACGTTTTTCATTGAAAAAAAAAACAAATTCTTGCTTCTTTTAGATTACAGGTAGACAGTAATTTATTATTCAGTTAATGAATAAATTGATTGTAATGTTGTTTACGAGTCCTTCTATATAATTATAAAAGTTAGAGATTAATTAATTAATTCTATTATCAACAGCATTATATCATAAGTTTGTTTCCTTTGTGCTATTTCCAACGATACTTTCCACGTGAAGATCTAATGATATTTGTAAAAGTTATCATGGGTCCCCTTTTTCAATTCCTTCTATTAGCTCACACTCTCCCTTAAATTTTCAATCGTTCATAAAATACATTTTATTCATCCACTCAAGTTCAAATACATTTTTTGAGCTTGTAATGGATGACACTTGATGTTAATACAGTTTATTCAAATATTATTTCAGTAATTAAATTTAATGAATTAATTTTAGGTTTTCTTTAGATTTAAGTTGCATGTATCTACCAATAAATGGCGCCAGATAAATTTTAAAAAAATGAATGAAAATTATTTATAAAGGACTTTCTGCAATATAGTGAAAAAAAAAGTAGGAATTGATTTTAATTTTTTTTTTTTTATATTACTTGTTTTTCTTTTGGACAACTATGCATATATTGGAAGAAGTAAGTAAAAAAAAAATATATTTAATTTTGTTTACATAAATACTAGAACTGAAAATGAAAAAAAAAAAAAAATTATGAATGAATAGCTTTGATTTGTTGGATTATGCAAGGTACCTTGGCTGCTAAAACAGCCACAGACCTATTATCCGGAAAAAGATATGTATGGAGGTGGCGTGAATGCCCATGGAGTGAAAATAAACTAATGAAGTTTGTGAAAAGCAGAGTGTCGTAAGCTAAAAGCACCTCTTACTTGACGGTCATCCAATCATTGTGGAATGGGCTGATCTAGGAGATCTAGTCCAAGTTCATTTCGTAGAAACCTGAGATGACTTGGAAGTTTTTCGACCAGGTTATAACAATTTAATAACCGGTCACAGATATTTTCAATACCTCCAAAGGAGGGAATATGCTTCTTTGAAAATTTCTTTAACACGAAAAACACTTTGTTTAGCATATGATCATTCTCTTGGAGAGCAGATTCAATTGAGGGTTGAAACTGGGGTGTCTAAGATTTCAGCATCACCATAAAAGAATGTCGAGAGTCGAAAGTTGCGAGTCCACTGGTTTTGAGGTGTACTATGTTTTTAAAGGACTTGGTTTTTCGGTAGAGACTTATAACGTAAAGGCTTTGAGGTGAGCTTTGGAAAACTCCTGCAACCTTTCCATGTTGCTATACTTTAGTTTTGACTGCAATCGGTACAAGTTGGGTTGTCAATCAATCCAACAGTGAGAACTCCCGTACTTGAGACATCTTTTTTTATGAGATCCACAATTACTATTTCCGTGGTGAAAGTAATTGCATACAAAACACTGGGCTGCCCCAAGTCTTCGGTTGTATTTCTCAACTCTTACTTATAGGTAGAGCAGCCTCTTGACTAAAAATGTTTTCACATTGGATTAGCTCTTTGAGAGTATACGCTCCCACACAGGAAAAGTTTTCTTTCTCTATTCTTTAACTGGGTCGCCTTGGTAGTGGGGAAACTTTCCTTGAGGGCTTCTTCGATTTCAGCTGCACTTGTAGTAACCGGGAGACCTTTAATTACTACCTTAGGAGGTCTACGTCGGTACCTTAGGATGTAGGCGTCAGTGTGAGATGATTAATTTCCTTTTGAGTAAGGAACGATAATAGGGCTTGTGGCAACGTCTTGAGGGCGCAAAGCATTTTAAATAGTTACCATAGAGCTTAATTGCAATCTGGTCGTTGAAATTCTCACCAATAACTTGAATGATTCCTTTAACATCATCAGGTCGTACTCTGATAAGACCCCTTCCGCTGACATTAATTAATCTTCCGAAAGAATTTTCGGTAAGTATATATTTTTGACAGGTGACATCTTTATTAGGAGCTTGGTCACATGCTTTTTTTTTGACTGGGAAGGAAACCCTTTGAGAATATGACTCTGAAGAAGAATGAACTTTACAATTTGGAACAGTTCTAGGTCCGATGTACTTTAAACAGCGTTTTAAATCTTGAATGTTCTTTTGACAATCGCCGATCTATTTAATACATTCAGTTTGCTCCACGTCTTCAGTAGTCTGGAGGTTGTATTTTACTTGTGTACAAATATCTGATTCTTGTAAGGCTGTCACCTCGGCAATTTCGACCTTTTTTTCTTATATATCTGTAGTGGTGGAGGTTCTCGAATTCTTTTAACATAGGTCGAGCAATAGAATTATCCTCAGAAATAGAGAGCAGAAGCAAAACCCTCATAACGGCTGGCGATGGCAGAGCGTTTCCCTAATATTAGCTCTTGTATTTTACAGAATTCTACACTTCTCACAATCGTCATGTACATTAAAATCAATATCAAAAATATTTTCGCAAAATATCTTATCTTGCTTCAACAAATTATAGTAAAAAGAGATTAAATACATCTTTCTTCAAAACAATTTTCATTTATAGTTACAATTTATTGCCACTTCTTGAACACGATACTCATTAACAACTTTCTTTTTATTTTTGTGTTTATTAGTTAATGGAGATTTTCTAGTTTCTAGTTAGTAAGATGGAGTTTCTATAGAGATTTCAAAATTAATGTGATTACTATACTGCCTGATAATATTATTAAATTGCCATTTGATTAAAAATGTTACAACAGCGGTTGAAATGAGACTGAAACTTTGGCAATATCAAAGTAAATCAAACAATTTTATGCATTTTGACTCGTTTTCTAAACACAGCCCCCTGAACAACTTAGAATATGAAGCCTTATTTTAAATTTGATACAGGAAATTGGAAAAAAAGTTTTAAGATTTCCAAAATTTTATTCTTTTGGCATATTTGTGACTCTTTTTCAGTCTGCACATAGTAATTTTTAAATGAAATGCACAGAGCTACAAGCTGACAGACAATCTTAAAGAAAAATTTGTTTGTCTCTTTACCAGACTTCCATAAAGTATATCTTCCCAGAGAGAAATATCCGTCGTTTAATAAACATGCTGTTATTCATGTCATCGTCACATGAAAACACCTGTATTTATGCCCAAATATTTTAAAATATTGAGCAAACGAAGAAAAAACAAGAAACAAAATATCTGAGAAACTCCTTGAGAATTGCAACTACTTTCTTAGAACCAAATACATCATTAGTAGTAACTAGTAGTTTACTACTAGTTACTAGTGATGGCGTATATTAACTAGTAGTTAACTACACCTTACTGTACTAGTGATTTATTTGTAATTCATACAAATAAATCACTAGTACATTGAAATACTCACTAATTTCATGTTGCATCTTTGTCTTTTACTTTTATAACAACAAGATTAAGAATTATTTTCTCCATTGGCGCGACATCCCCATGTTGTGCGAGGCCGTCTGCCAACTGGCAGATTTCGAGACATTAGATGTTTTCTTTTGACGGGATAGGTTTGTCAACCCTACGTCCAGCACTCTACAGTAATACTAGATCGGGACCTATGGCTTAAAGTGGATTCCGAACCACTACATACATGCATGGCAACGCCGGGACTCGAAGCCGAAGCCTATGACACGGATCGCCAGAGTGCTAGAGATTAAGAATTAGTAAAGTTAAATTATTTCTATATGTAAACTATATTTTTCGTTAATAGTTCGTTTATGTGTGGTTCAGAGATCTAGAAAGTTTACATTTCCCTGATGTAGATGAATGCTCACTCAATGGAAAACTAACTACATAGCGATTTTTCTGATGATTCCAATATTGATAAATTTATAAATGTTTTTTAATATCAAAACGAACTATTTGATTTGTTTCTTATTCCACTTGGTAAACAGCAACATCAAGACTAAGTCCAAGAACCCAGGTTCATGAAAGGTGGGGAGCAGGTTCTGTTGTGATGGAGCACCAGTGGGTAGAAGTCTGATTCGGTTCCTTGATGCCGATTTTTTACGGTGTAGGGTTGTCAGTCCTATGACCAACTCTCTACAGTCATATTAGACCAGGATCTACGACTTAAAGTGGATTACTGAACCACTACAAATATCCATGTTCCTCCGGGAGTCGAACCAAACCTGTGACAAAGAGCGCAAGATTTCTAGTCACTCGCCATTAGGCTCTACTATTTGATATAATTGTAGTTCTTGAACAAGGGCATATTCTTCATGCTACTAAACTTTTTTTAATGTTAATTTAGTATAATGGTAAGCATATTAGATTTACATTCTCACACAACAGCAATTCCAATCATTACTGGAGACTTCTGAATGCATTTAATGTTTTATAATATTATGAAAGTGCATATAACCTATGATTATTCAAAATTTATTTCAGTCAAATGAAAAGAATATTCTTAATGTGAAAGGGCTTAATTCTTTTTCATTCGGTTTTTTTTTTTTTTTTATCGTTTTATATTCAAAGCAAAACGCTGAATGCAAACTACTCTACATATATTCTTTTAATCTGACAACTATAACAACAACAAAACAAAATTCGTGACAGTTTGAATTTTTTAATAAGAATTTCTTCTAAGCATTCATTTAGAAAAAGATTTTGGAAGAAAAAAATTTTTTTTGGAAAACTTTCTTTCAAAAGCTGTTCTATTGAAAGCATTTCAAGTTTTAAATGTTGCTTCATCGAGATCCTTTAATTAAAGAAAAAAACGTTTCAAGTGTGTTGAAATACGAGAGCGAATGTAATGAAGACAGCATAATGAAGAGGTAAATCTTGAGCCCACTAACTAATTTTTTATGTTTTATACTATTTTTCATTCCCTTCATTTTGAAATTTTCTTTTACTTGCTGCAAAAATTATTTAAGCGATGAAAGGAACTGGGGAATTTTAATGGACACTCTCAAAAAATTTTTTTTCGTTTATCTTTGTTTCATTAATTGTAAATCATTCAAGACAGCTTTAATTAGAAGAAACCATCAGGTATTATTTTAAAGTGAACGTTGGATGTTGAAGATGTTCTTTTGAATTGTCGAAAAATTAAATTTTTTTTTTTTTTTTCCACCTTAAGAAATTTTCAAATGGTTCCTTTAATCATATGACTATACGTCATATTTATTTTCCATTTTGAACAGAAAGTAATGAAAAATTATCAATATTTTTATTATGTAATTCAGGAGTGCCACTTTTTATATATTTGCAATGATAAACTTATAAATGAAACGATCGATTTGAATAGATGCATTTTGTTTCAGGTAGATAAACCTTAATAAATCTTCAAGGAGAAATTTTACGTTATTTTTAAGCAAAATTTTATTCTCAATTATAATAATCACAATCCTGTATTTATGCATATTATACAAGATTGTGATTATTATAATAGATTATGCCAGTTAGATTGCAACAAACCTAAAGTTGCAGTGTTATCGGTTGTGCAGCTGGATTGTCACTGAGTGTGGTTAAGTTGAGACTTGAGACACAGGTTTGAGAATACACAGCTTTATTTACACGCACAAACATCACATACACTTACAATTAAGAGATATACAATATTTAATATATTTAAAGACAGATAATTCTAGATTTGTGGAAGAATTCTACTACTTATGAAAATACGTTACTTAGGTTGATATATACTACCTTCGCGAATGAGGGTAGGCAAACGTGTTTGTCCAACTTATACACAGTTTGTGCCAAATATATATTTCCTCTAGGGATGAGAGACTGTAAACTAAACGTTTCTCAACATAAGCGCATGATTGCGCTCTACTAAATCTTTATCAACGGCAGCGCCAGTTGTGCTGTATCCTTTCGGTTGAGAGTCTCGAAGCCTACGTTGACCATTTATCCTGAACGCACAGGCTCTTGCGGTGTAGGTGAAAGCGCGGTTACAAAGTTGCATTTAGGTTGCATAAGTTACACCTAAAAAGATTTTATTCGTTGTCACTTCCGACAATAAAAGCATACGTTTGCGTAAGACTGTAATATTACCCGTACTGCTAATACTAGAAATGCCTTTGTTACCGTCGTCGTGCTCTATTGGTGAAATTCTTTCTGTAATCTCTTGAACATAACTAGTAACTAGCCTCCTGTAGTGCAAATGTTTCAGTGGATTTAAGAAGGAATTCAGCAATTAATCGTTGTGCTTGTATTTTAGCTAGGCCAGTGTCTAGGCTCTAATGTCTTTTGTCTGATGTTGTTTCTCGCATGTCTCTTGAGAAAACTCGTCAACCGAACTACAACAAAAAATTGTTTGAAGAGAATTCATTCATATTTTTAACTCAGATGAAGTGCATAGTTCCATTTAATCTGTCTATGCATTCTTAACGTTGTTTGCTTGATGTCATTTCCGTCTACTGGTACTATTTTTTTGCCATTTATCTTCTATCTACATTGCCAGAGCTTTTTCCATTTTCTCTTTGACAATAGCTCTTGTGTATGATGATGGTTTATCACTGAACTTTATTCAAGAACATATCGACTTTTTAATTTTTTTTTTTCATTTTTCTTGACAGTCCTTAAGGTAGTTTCGTTTAGTTCAAAATGTTTTCCTGCAGACATTGTACCTTGTCCAGCTGCAAGACTATCTAAAATTTGAATTTAGTATCCAAAGAAATCGCTTTCCTTTTCGTTCGTTTTTTTTTTTTTTATAGTGAATTATGTGAAATGTAATGGTTACTTAAAAATAATTCAGTTATACACAGTCCAGTCTCATTAATGTGACCACCTGTCAAAAGCCAGAATAACCACCTTTGGCAGAGCGGACCGATTGCAATTCGGTCAAGGTAATTAACGATTGAAATCTTTCCGATGCCCTAGGACATCCTTTATATACACTCCACTGCAATGTGCTGCCACCTGCCTTTAGGGATTGGTTATTTCACATTGATGTAGAAAGTAGGGGGTGGTCATATTAATCTGACTGGGCTACTAGACTGTGTATTAATAAAACAAATGTTTCAAACATCCAAAAAGTATTTTTACTTTAAACACCAAACTTAAAATGCTAGCAAAGCAGACAACATTCCATATTGAGGTTATAAAATTCCGGGAATTTTATAATATCAATATGGAATGGAAATTGGAATGGAAATCGCATTACATTTCTCGTCTCCAATGTCGCAGTTTTAAAAATAAAAGTAAAGCAAAATTTTCTTCTTAGAATTTGAGCTGATCGAGTTAAATCAAAATAAGTCGCGTAAAAGGAGAATTAATTTTTTTCGTAATTCGTGTAAAAATAGAATTCGGTGGATATATTATACACATATTCCTCATTTTGTTCCTATTATACACATATTCCTCAATAAGTTTGTGTGTGCTTCTGTCTATGCACGATCTCAATTTATGTTGAAATAAAACCAAAATTGGCAGGGATATTTCAAATGCAAATGTTAAAAAAATTTGCGAAATTGCTTCAATATTCATTAAGAAATTAACCAATTAGTTTTTACTCCAATTTGGCGACTTTTCGTGATAATTTTTCATGGTTGTTATTTTTTACGGTAGTTGTACTAGTCTGACGTTAAATTAAATTAATAAATAAAATATACTCACCAATGAATTGCAACGATCTAATAAGGGAACAACAAATGAGAAAAAAATTTCCATTGTCATTTTACCAAGAAAAATGTCCCGGTTCAATACTAAACTCCTGTATCCCTATCAATGTTGCAACTAGAAATATATCACCAATTTTTTAGGTTACCGTAGTTCAATTCAAGGAATTTTCCCATCTCCGGATGTTCGAAATTAGATAGTCTTAGAAATGCGAATGGGTTGGGGACAGAGATATAGGGTGAAAGAAATTGTTTATAGGATTGTTCGTTCGGGTTAAAGAAAGCATTATTGTTCGTTGAACTTCACGATGGTTTCTATTATTAAATTTGCGAGTCTAAGAAGCAAAAACTATTCAATCAGGTACTTGACTCTAAACGAAGGAGTGTAGATATCAGAAAATAGGAATAAATATAATAGATTGAGAATGGCCAATGTTAGACATAAAGAAAATGAACATACTACCTTGAATAGATAGGGAAAAACATTGAGTTAATAAGTTTTATTTTCTGAAACCGTGAAACGTTGAGTTATATGCGTTAATATATATGTTAACTAGATTAACTTACTATATATCTATGTAAGTATTAAATTTGCTGTAGATTTGCTTGAAGACTTTTTTTAAATAATGAATAATGCTATTAAAGGTGTTTTCAAAACATTGCTTTGCAATTTGGAATTTAATTACAATTATATTTGCTAAATTGCTTTTAAAAATTAAAATAGAAAATATCTCCATTTTTTTTTTTTTACGATTCTGAAAATTATTAAAAAATAAATAATATGCCAAATATTATTTTTGGCCGGTGATCATATTAAATAATTCAATCAACAGTTTTTATTTTAAATTATACTACTCGTTAACGTTCCCCCACATGTTTATGTTTATGAATATTTAATCAATTTTGAAAAAAAAAAGTCTGTTAATGTAGAAGGATAAATAATGTGTCATAAATTTTAATATTCTGAAAATACGTGAAATTTTTTGATGATCCATACATTTTTACAGAAAATTCGTAAAATATATACTCGAAACATTTGTAAATATCTAGTGTTTTATATGAAATGTAAAAATGGAGAATAATAGTGCAAACTTATGTAATATATATAATAATAATATAATATATATCGTAATACATACATATAGCATAATATATAATAAAATAATTTCATTAAAGCTAAATCTGGAATAAGAGTAAAAAGCAGACGTTAATCAGACGGTAATAATAAGAGTAAAAGCAATGTCTCTTTCACCCAAATGAATAGCATTTGTAGCATCATTATTATTCTATTAATCATGAATTTTGAAATATTTTTGAAAAGAAATAATAAAAATATACTTCAGAATATATTAGAAATAAATGAAAATTATATCCAAAATTGTTTATTGTACTTTTTACTTTGGAAACTGAAATTATTATTTTAGACTTTTAAAAATATTATGTAGTTGTAAACAAGCTGATTATTAAGAATCAAATACCAGACATAAAAGAATCATTTTTTTTATTTTTTGTGGATGTTAAAAAAGTTTCATGTCTTTCTTTAACACATATTGTTTTAGAAAAGAGTATTATAACTTCTACATTAAAATTTTGCAGTATATTTCATATTACTACAGACGTCTGCATCCGGTTTAATTTAAATCCTTTTTTTGTTTGTTCTTTTCTAAATAAAAAAATTGATAATTATCTATTATGAAAACTGAGACTTATTTTGATTTTTAACTTATTAAGACATCTATCTAGCTTAATAGAAAATATAAATTGGATGAGAAAAAAATATTACTCAGCAAAAGGTTTTCTATTTGAAGAACCAACAAAATACTTGATGTTTCATAATCGTTGAAGTACAATTTTATCTAATCTATATACTGATAATAGTGACAATATTCTTTTTATTATTATTTTTTAAAATTACTTTCTCAATATGCTAACTACATGGAAATAAATATAAAAATATAAAATCTATGAATTTATTAATTTCTTTCTTAATAAATTCATAGATTTTATATTTTATAATAAATTAATAATTAATAATTATGGTGATGAATATATTTATACTATTTTTAATATTTTATATATAATTATAGTATTTTATTTTATTTAAAATAAGTAGTAAATAATCACAATAAATACATAAATACATTAATAAAATAAAAATTTGTGCAAAACTTTCCTTTTCCAGACTGTTTTGGTAAAAGAATTTTAAATTTATGTTCAATATTAAAAACAATTCCTGTACATAAATTTTAACTATACTATGTTACGAAATGAAGGAAGAAAATACAAAGTAGGAATACATTATTACAGAGGTATGCAAATCAATACCGACGCCACGGAGATATGCAGAATGTGTCATAATTTTAGAGGCAGAACTTTTTTTTTCTGACCACTTCTTCCTTCGTCCTACCATTTTAGCAAAAACATCGTAGAAAATCCTATAGGAAGCTGCTTATATTTAAAAGATTTTGAGAAAATTACCAAAGCTGACATCAGTTCTTATTTTCATCTGATCTTCAAATGTATGATGCATCATCATCAATAAAAATATTACTAACAATAATTTGACAGGTTTGGACATTTTTTTTTTTTCTTCTAAAGTAAAAAATAGTAATAACATGAAAAAAACCATGTTAAATTACTGTATTTTATTTCTGTCAATTTGGATGTTCAGATACAAAAATGGACACAGAATAAAGAGTGTATACAATTCTTAACACGAATTTTTTTTTTTTAAATTTTTTTTATATATTTTAACTGTCTTTTAAAAGAGGATAAATGCATATTATACATTATTAAGTATATATATGTTTCATGATTCACATTCAGTTGACATGTGAAGCGAAAAGATTTATATTATATTGTTTAGATGCTATAATATATAATTAGGAAATGTGAAACCAAAAGTTTAATCGTGGTCGACTGACTTCATGAAAAATTAGTTGCTATCTACTATTCATGTGATACTTTATGGAATTGTAGTCTTATTAATAGAAAAATATATAATATAGTGAAAAGTCATGGGATACCTCTTAATAAAATAGAAAAACTACAAAAATAAAAAAATATTGAGCCATGCTGTCTCGACAGACGTATAGAAATAATAATAGAAATTTGGGCACGAAAATAATGATGTCCCAAAAATGGGATATGTCTCTATAGATCATTCGTTGGAAAAATTCAAACCAATATGATGTTTCATCCAAAATTGATGTTTGGGTACAAAGTACGGAATTGCAAGTGATCTCGAAGTAGCTGAACATAAGTTTCGTCAATGTACGGTAGACCAGAGGACCAAGTCCATGCCATGAAAAAACAGTCCATTGGCCACCACCAGCTTGAACAGTGCCTTGCTGCAGTTTGGGTTCATGGCTTGTTCACAAGTAACCCTACCATTTTACCAACTGAAATCACTCATCGGACCAGGCCACGGTTTTCCATTCATCTAACCAACCAGTTTGCCCACGAAGTTTGTATTCTTCTTCATAAAGGCACTCGAGTCGGTCTTCTGCTGAATAGCCCAAGAAAAAATTTCTTATAACAGTTCTAAAACAAGTCCCTTGTACGTCCCACATTGATTTCAAACGAATATATGTTTCTGTTAAAAACTTTTGAGACGTTCTCGGTCGTTAATGCAGGCGGTCGACCACTTTCCATGATCCTGAAATGTCATACTGGTCTTGACACAGTGGATCTGGGAATAGACAACGATTTCCGGGCACATTTAGCTCCAACTAACATTCCGCCAAAGTCTGTTAATTCCCGTCGTGCGTTCATCAAGTCAATATATTTTACTACAACACTGTGCATTTATTGTTCTACAATGCTACTGCCATCTGAAAATTTGCATATTGCTATCCCATGACTTTTGGCACTTCAGTTTATATAGAAATATATAGAAAAAAATAGAAAATAAAAAATAAAAAAAAAAATAGTAATATAGAAATAATAATAGAAATAGAAAATAATAGAAAAATATTCTTATAATAGAAAAAAAAAAATTCAAACGAATATATGTTTCTAAAAAATTGATGTTTTCGAATTCGGAATTTTGATCTGATGTCTATGGTCGTCAGTACGATAGACAAGAGGCACATTTAGCATTGGCCAAAACACCATCGCAGTAATTTGTTCACAAGTAATATATTTTACTACAACAATTTACAACTAACCAGTTTACAGGTTTGTATTCTCTTCATGGAAGGTTAAATTCTTTATGCAGGAGAAAAATCAAGTAATAACCACAAGCCGCGCTGCTTTCATTGGTGCCCGCAAAATCAGCAATAGAATGGTTCATGTAATTTGAGCTATGCTGGATGTACGCTGAGCGATAAACTCATAATTTGAGTGGCAACTGTGGTTTGGTTCATGTTAAAGGTAACGAAACAAGCCCCGTTATTACAAGACTTTTACGCACTACCCACCAGGTCTATAAATCGGATTCCAGGAAAAAAAAATAACGTTGGTTGGAAAAATTTCTATTTTCTATAGAGCAACAGAAATCTATCAAAATTTTATTTATTTTCGATTTACTGACCATAGCTTATGTTGAATATCGGGGCTCATTATTTGACAAAGAAAATTATGAAAACTTCTGTCAATTTATTTTAATTAACAAAGCTATTTAAGTGTAAAATATTTGACTATGTTTATTTAAAAATATTATTTATTTATATCATTATGATTCATTTGAACTCATGAATCGTTACTCCCGACATTTTAAATTCAGCGAAACTTGTTACTGTTTTGATCAAACCGAAATAATCTGATTAAGAATTAAATGGTGTCCATAAATCTAACGACGTTTCCATTCCACTACGAAACCAAATTTCGATTACTTACGCAATTTAAATTTTCATAGCCGGGCTTCGTTACGCATTTGTTTCTCGAAATACCATTCCACTATTGTATTTACCAGCGTAAGCTAATTTCCCAATACCTTGATTTCATCTTTCAAACCATTTCATCTGCAATGGCAATTGCAGTCCAGCAGCCCACGATAAATAGTTTCGGCATTAAATTTACAGGCAGGCCTTCCTATTGCACGCACTGATAACCTCAGGGAATGACACCGGAAACACACATCTGGGGATGTTTGCATTTTCTAATGAGGCATCGCTGTATGGCTGAAAGGAAATGTTTAACACAGGATGGCGTGTAATCCTACTTATCATTCGAGCGCCATTGGGCCTCATATTGACGGTAGCATCCACTGCAGCTGCCTGGGCTTGAATTGGTGCCTTCGGCGGTTGATTATTCTGGAGCGGAGCATTTGCTGTCGCGTTGTTGAACATCAGTGGACCGGCTCAGCGGGCTTTTGCAGAAAATTGTGCTGGACATGAATTGAGGGGGTGTGTTTGTTACTTGGCGAATTGCGTTTGTTTTCATTTGTTGAATCGGAAGAGCAAACAGTGATATTTCGTCGCAAAGTGGGGTCTTTCGATATTTGTCCTTAAAATGGATGCGTATAATAAAAGTAAGAAATAAAATTAAAATAAAGTTTGAAATAGTTTTGTAATTCTATATTTGATAAACAGCCCTATTTGACATTCTTTGGATATCGTTGTTTGCGTTAGATAGCATGTTTTGTTGTGTTAGATAGCGTTGTTTGCGTTAGATTTTAGATCTTTGTTTGCGTTAGATAGCGTGTAGAAGGACGATAGTTTCCGCTGGTGGCGTGTATAACGTGTGCCTGTTTCTTTAAATTTTACATTCTTACATTGTGAAAGAGTGTTTCATAGCATAAACACTTAGAATGCTTATCATTTGAATGTTTGAAGTCGGAATGGCCGAGTGTCTAGAGCTCTGGAGCTCGGTGTTCCAGGTTCGAGTTCCGGCGGTACCATGGGTATTTGTAGTAATTCATAAACCACTTTAAGCCGTAGGTCCCAGTATCATATGACTGTAGAGCGTCACAAAGCCCAATAAGAAGGTAAAGGGACAACTCAGCACTAGGCACAGTGATGCGATGTGGTGTTATAGTAGTAGTATCATTTGAATGCTTAGAACACTTATCATTCGAATACTTATTCGATGTTTAGAATGCTTTTCACCATCACAAAACAATTTCTGATTTCACATATTAAATTTTCATAAATAACTGTAATAATAATTATTATTAATTAACACATAGCATTTTAAATAGACCCCAATCTCATATAGTCGTGATGCGAGTTAGCTTGCTTAAAATGAATTAGAGTTCAATTTCTGTTGGTGGCATATGTCTGGGACACAGCTTTAAAAACGATTGGACTCGGTACAGATTGTGACGGAAATGTCTTCTATCAACAATCGGATTCTATAGTTAGAATTTTCCGTGATGGTTTTCATTACCAAACTAATATTCGGGGAAGAAATACAAACTAATATTCGGGGAAGAAATACATATATTAACCACTTTTTTTCTCTAGTGTTCAATAGTGCAATAAGTGATGGGATGATGATTATTAAATTAATGTACCAAATATAATATATATATATAATATATATATAATAATCTTTTCTCATATATATATATATATATATATATATAGATATATATATATATATATATATATATATATATATATATATATATATATAATGTGTGTGTGTATTTCATTAATTAAAATACATAAAACGATAGGCATTTTTCTAAGAAAATCATTATTTTACATTTTACATAAGAAAATCATTTTACATTTACATTTTACATATGTAATTAATTTTAAAAATAAGTTTTTTCCAATCAGTATTCAAATTTAGGTGAATAATGCATTTAAACCAGAAAGCAAAATTGGAACTTTTATTTCTTTTCCATTAGGTGATAATAATTAATGCGTCTCCAGAGATATTTTTAAGGTCTTTGTCATTACCGCTTAAAGTCATTTCATCAAAATAAGTACACTTTTTGAACTTTAAAAATATCTTAACTCATTATTATTATATGCATTGAGAAATTAAAAAATAGAAACTCATAAATACTTAAACTATTTCTCGCTTTTAAATTTAATACTTCCATAGCTTAATTTAAATAATACTTAGTTTTAACTGAGTTCAGTTAATAGTTGGCAATTTTTATAGTTCGTTTTACGATATGTTTATTATTTTTTAACTCAAGAATCCTTACAATATTGCATTTAAATATAGTAAGGATTCTTATTAAAGGTAAATTATAACTGAATAAGGTAAATTATAACTGAAACATAATGAGTAAATACCAACAAGTAATGCCATTAACTCATAGTGAATAATATATACTTCAAGAAGCCATAGAAGCTGTTTTAAAAATAAGCATTTATTCTACCCAAAATTGTTTAGGTTTTTTTTTTTTTTCAATTACTATGTTCCCCATTATTATAAGTTTATAACATGTCAAATAACAGTTATGTAGTCAATTATTTTTAAATGATTATGTACAGTAAAAATATGACGAGAATTTTATGGCGTAATTATCACATATATACTCGTGTGTCATGTCGTGTTTAATAATAAAGTAGAACACTGTATAATAAATAATGTTAGTAATTAAAGTTAATGGAGATAATTCTAGTTAACTATTTTTTTAATTGAGAAAGACGTATGTACATGTAATCGACGTCAAAAGTCCAATCACAATTATTACAGTATTATCATTAAACATTCGAATTATTCACATATCTAAATTTTTAAACACTTTAAAATTTTTTTAGGCAATCTCATTTCTGTTTATTTGTTTATATTTAGAATAAATAGGAAATAACAACAAAGTGATCTAATTGAAAAACAAATTTTAAATGCATTAAATAAAAATAATTAAATGATGTTTTTAAAATGTAATTTAAAATTATAACTGAAATATAAAAATTAGTCTTGCTTATTTATATAATGAATATGTGTGTGAACTAAGGATCAAAGAAATCCGTTTGCAAACATATGGGTAAGCATATAAAATAATGATAATTAAATGAGATTCAATAAATCAATTAAATTAATCAGCATTAATAATAAGGATAAAATTCTGCTTGCTTATGTACAATTTAATTCCATTTCTATATGCAACAAATGTAACGAGAAAATAATATTGGATTTAGATGCATATTAGGTATATTCAATTTTATTTCAAGTTGCTACAAAATGTTTATTATTATTAAGAGAGATTTTTTTTCCGTTATCTAAAATAGAGTACCATAAAATTATAATTAGAAGTAATTTCCCCTATTCTATCGTAAATATTCATATATTAGCAGAAAAGTAATTATCTTTATTTTTATTAAAATGCTTACCTAAACATTATCCGCATTCCTTATTCTATAATCACTAATAATAGCTTAAGTATAATTTCTGCAACAAATTACACCGTTAATGAAACACTATTACAATATGAAAGGTGCAATTACAGAGATGATACTTACGCCTTCAAAAACAATGATTCAGCATGTGAAAAATGTTGTTGAGCGGTATATAAAAAAAAAGGATAATTTGTAGAAAGATGCTTTTAACCAAAACAAGCTATCCATCTTAAAGAAACACTGAAAACTGTTGTTGTGAAATAACAAATTAATTAAACGTCCTGGTATCGTGAATTTATTTCTTAATTAGTGTTTACGTGAAAAGAATGAATCTAAATAAAGTAGTTTTTTTTTTTTCTTCTTGTAAACTGGGATGGGGAAACTGTGGCAATTGTTGATTTATGATCCTCGTTACCTTTAAACTGCAATAAAGCACCTGAAAAGGAATCAGATAATAGCTGTAAAGAAGACCTTTTTCGTTAGACGAGTCGTTTATTTTTGAGAAATTCCCTGAAGTAAAAACTTCATCTTAAAGACCAAATGTTCATTCTTAGAAAAGAGAGAGAATGATAAAAAACTGGTATTGCAATGGATGAAACCCATTTCACACTATCTCAGTTACAGATTCGTTTGATTCAGTTTCAAAGTTTTCTTGAAAGAGACTCTCTTTTGTAAAACGGGTAAGACTGGAATCACTTTCTTTTTTTTTTTTATAAATATAAATATATATGACGAGTTCTCTCTTTTT
The DNA here is from genome assembly GCA_021605095.1 of Caerostris extrusa. Lineage (NCBI taxonomy): Eukaryota > Metazoa > Arthropoda > Arachnida > Araneae > Araneidae > Caerostris > Caerostris extrusa. Next base: position 51,065 of record BPLR01010430.1, on the reverse strand, counting down.
TACTTTTCATTTTCTCGACAAAGTGACGTTTGTGTTTTCCTTTTATTCATTTTATTTATTTTTTCATTTATAAATGTAGTGTCCTTGTAGAAACTTTGTGAACATTTTGCTTAGTTGTAAAAAGAAATAAAGAATATATATATATTTAGTGCAAGAAGTGTTTTAAAAAGCTTAAATGTTTCTGGCGCCTTTTGAGAATTTTTGTTGAATAAAGATGTAAAGTAAAATTTGCGTCAAATAGAGTAAACAAATAAAAATTTGTCTTTCAGTGTTTTTACATTTATTTATTTTTAGTAACTCTTATTCTATTGAAAGCTTAAATGAAATAATGCGATTTTATTTATATCCTATTATGTTCTCGTATCTACCACAAACTTTAAACAAAAATGAATTGAATTCCTTTTTAAAATTAAATTTATTTCAAGTCACTACAAAATTTTTCATTATTATTAAAAGCGATTTTTTCAGTTATCTAAAATAGAGTACCATAAAATTATAATTATAAGGAATTTCATCCTATTCTATCGTAAATATCCACATATTAGCATTCATTCATTTTGAAAGAAAAGTAATTACCTTTATTTTTATTAAAATGCTTACCTTAACATTATGCGCATTCATTATTCTATAATCACTAATAATAGCCTAAGTATAATTTCTGCAACAAATTACACCGTTAATGAAACACTATTACAATATGAAAGGTGTAATTACAGAGATGATACTTACGCCTTCAAAAACAATGATTCACCAGGTGAAAAATGTTGTTGAGCGATATAGAAAAAAAGGATAATTTGTAGAAAGATGCTTTTAACGAAAACAAGCTATCCATCTTAAAGAAACACTGAAAACTGTTGTTGTGAAATAACAAATTAATTAAACGTCCTGGTATCGTGAATTTATTTCTTAATTAGTGTTTACGTGAAAAGAATGAATTTAAATAAAGTAGTTTTTTTCCTTGTAAACTGGATGGGAAACTGTGGCAATTGTTGATTTATGATCCTCGTTACCCTTAAACTGCAATAAAAGCACCTGAAAAGGAACCAGATAATAGCTGTAAAGAAGAACTTTTCGGTAGACGAGGCGTTTATTTTTTGAGAGAAATTCCCTGAAGTAAAAACTTCATCTTAAAGACCAAATGTTCTTTCTTAGAAAAGAGAGAGATGATAAAAACTGGTATTGCAATGGATGAAACCCATTTCACACTATCTCAGTTACAGCTTCGTTTGATTCAGTTTCAAAGTTTTCTTGAAAGAGACTCTCTTTTTGTAAAATTGTAAGACTGGAATCACTTTCTTTTTTTATATATATAGATATATATGACGAGTTCTCTTTTTTTACTTTTCATTTTCGACAAAGTGACGTTTGTGTTTTCCTTTATATTTATTTATTTTTTTTTTTTTCATTTATAAATGTAGAAACTTTGTGAACATTTTGCTTAGTTGTAAAAAGAAATAAAGAATATATATATATTTAGAGCAAGAAGTGTTTTAAAAGCTTAAATGTTTCTGGCGCCTTTTGAGAATTTTTGTTGAATAAAGATGCAAAGTAAAATTTGCTTCAAATAAACAAATAAAAATTTGTCTTTTAGTCCTTTGCATTTATTTATTTTTGGTAACTCTTATTCTATTTAAAGCTTAGTTGAAATAATGCGATTTTATTTCTATCCTATTATGTTATCTTATATATCTCAAACTTTAAACAAATATGAATTGAATTCTTTTAAAATTAGAATTGAACAGATCTTCAAAATAGAAATTTTATTTATAACGTAGCTTTTTGAAATTCAATCTAAAACGGCTGATGTTATTGGAATGTTTCGATGTAAATTAGCCTCATTTTAAAACTTCTTGTTCCGTTTTCCTTTTTATGAATGTATGGAATTTCAATCCAATAATAGTTTTGTAGTTTATTTTCTACAAAAAGGATTGGAATTTCGGCAAGATTTTTTAAAAGCGATTAGAAACGTAATTGTAATTTAAAATAGAAAAAGTAAATTGTACATTTATTCTAAATAAGAACATGATGCTTCTCAAGGTATTCAATGTTCTAAATAGGGCCGAGGGGCTAGCACTCTGGCGCTCAGTATCACAGGTTTCGGGTTCGAGTTCCGGCGGGGCCATGAATGTTTGTAGTGGTTCGGAATCTACATTAAGTCGTAGACCGCTGTCACATATGATTGTAGGAGCTAGATTCACGGAGCCTCGTCAGACTTCTCTCACCCACATCATTCCCAAACAGTATAGGGCGACTCAGCGTTAAGCACAGTGATGTGGTGTAGTAGTGTTCACAATCAACTAATCAGTAGTTGTGATTTTCAAATGTCCATAAGTAATGTAAGGTTATTCGGCCTTATAAAGACAAATATATAGCAGATTCAGAATTTCCCAAAGTTCATCATCGGGCCTTTAAGACCCTACAACCACGAAATGTAGAACAGTAGGCCTCAGAAGAGAGATTCGCATCCTTTTCCTCAATGGAGGGATTTTCAGATCTGTATAGATTTATCGTAGTGAAAGTTTATATGTCATCTAGACATAAATAAATTATGGTAGAACTTTCAGTTGGTTATTATTTACAGTGTCATAAAAACAAAAACTTTTTTTCAGAGTTGAAACTTATGCGGTATCCATTGCACCGACCTTAGTCCTTGGCTCAAAACAGTTATTGGCTATAAAATTTCAATACATAAAAATCGGCAGATTCAGAAATTCCCCTAGGTCTTCTCTTTTTTCAAAGCTCACCACCAGGTCTTTAAAATCCTACAACCGCGAAATGTGGAACAGTCGACCCAGAGGAGACATTCGCACCCTTCTCATCATTGCAGGGACAGCTTGATGACCAATTGGCTAGCGCACTAGCCTTTGATACCACAGGCTTCAGGTTCGTATCCTGGCGGTAGCATGGATTTTTGTTATTGGTTTAGAATCCACATTAAACTGTAGGTCCCGAACTAATTTGTCCAAAGTGTGAACAAAATGACTATAGACCGTCAAATCAAACCAAATCTCAATGGGGGAATTTTCAGATCTATAGATTTATTGTAGTGTATTGTAGTTTATATGCCACCTAGACAAATAATTTAGAAACTTCTGTTGGTTTTCATTTCCAGGGTTATGAAGAAACTCTTTCATTACTGAAAATTATGATCTGTCCATTGGGCCGACCTAGACCTTGTCTTAAAACAATTATTGATTATAAAGTTTGGGCACATCTTAAATGAATTGTTTTTGCTCCTTCTCTGTAATTGAATACATCTTAAAAACATATGCTTTAAAGCTTATCAACAATTATACAGTAAATGCGAAATTAAATTTAACAAAACAAAGAACTGTATTGCTGCAGAACACTGTTAAATGTTTCGTCAGTTTAACCCTGCGAATAAAATAATAGAAAACCAGTGAAGTAAAAATTCTCCGTTGCGTTTTTACAACTATCCAGTCTGTGATTCGTTGGGAAAACAGAAATCTAACTTTACACACAGGCACACGTTTGTAATCAAATTAAATAAAGAACTTGAACTGCTAACAGAAATGATCGCCGACGGTTTTAGTGACACTTTGGCAAATATTTGCTCTCCTGTGCCATGTGTATTTAATCAATCGTCTCACCTTTTAGGTGAATAACTTTTATTTCGGCACTTGGTATTAGAATGGCTCTTAAAAAGAAAGAATTTCTAGATTTAAATTTTCAACTTTTATTATATTGAACGAATGTATTTTATAGGATTAACATTTTTTTCTATCAATATGCTTTATTAGAAAATGAAAAATATATTTATTTTATAAGATAGGAAATTGTTTTATTTAAGAAGCGTCTGCAAAATGTTGAAATTTAAATAATTACATTTCGATGTAATATAATTAAAATTGAAGCTTTAATCTTCAAGATAAATATTTGTAAATGTACTATTTTCATCGTTCAATATTTATTATAACTATCATGAATTATAAATATGATAAGTATAAACTAACAGTACATAAAATTAATATTCAAATAAAATTTCAAACACATGATCTAGAAAAAAAAATATATTTCAACTAAATATTTTGAAATGAAATGTAAATATATATTTGAAAGTAAAATGTAAAATGGATTTTAAAGAAATTTTGAGAATTAGCTAAAACGACAAGTATAATTAATCAAATAAAAGAAATTTATATCTATCTACCTATCTATATATAGATATATATATTACTTTCAAGTTATAAATACGTATTTCTCTTCAAAATTTCACACATTTGTAATAAAAATATTTGTGCGCATTAATATATTGAATAAAATAAATAAGACTATTTGTATAATAAATCATTTATATAACAAATTTTTTACAAGTGCAGTTTATAGATCTATAATATCAGTAACTCTCTATAGAATCGCTCCCTTACATATCTAAATCTTGCAGCGTAGACAATATTATATCTAATCAGTTATAAGTGTCTATAATATGAGTAATATCTATCAGTAAATCTATCTAATAAATCTATCTATAATCAATCGGTCCAAGATTTATAATATCAGAAAATCTCTGTAGAGTCGCTGCGTTACATATCTAGATCTTTCAATAGAGACGATATTATATCTAATCAGTTATAACTATCAACAATATAGAGTCGGACATAATTACTAAATATTATATATTATCGATATAATAGACTTATTTACTCCTTATGTTATTTATACATTTATATTGATTCTTTCAAATTTTGAAACATAATATTAAAAGTAATAGAGGAAGCAAGAAAAAATATACTCGTAAAATTTATTTATTATATAGCAAACATTTAATGTGGTACAAACTAAAATTAGTTTGTACCATATTGAATATTAATCTTTAATTTATTCACAGTTTTAATTTTACTTTGAAGATTTGAAGTTATAAAAACAATGGTAAATTCTGTATTTCGCTTTAATTCATTTATTAGCTATCTAAAAATATTAATGCTTGATGAACTAAAAATAAATTTAAGGAAAATAAAAATAGCTTCTCTTGCGTCAGGTAAAAAGTAATTTAATTCAAACCCTAGTTTTAAATTATAAAAATATAATCAAATCCTTGCATATTGATAATAAAAATATTTCTTGTTTGCTTATAGTTCATTTCTCATTAAATTATTTGGTACGAATTTATGATCGACTTCGACAATTGTATAATGTTTTCTAACGATATGTATTTTACAAAATAATTTTTTTCTATATTAATGCATTCAATAATTTAGTTTTACTTTATGAAGTTAAGTAAGAGCTTTCCTACTAAAATAAATTTGCCTTCATCTTCTAAAAACAAAAGGAAACTTCATTTCGCTTTAATTCCGTTATTTGAAATTAATGTCCTGAAACAATCCTGAAATTTTATTTTTTTCTGAAATTTTATTTTTAAATCCTGAAAATTCTATTAAAGTATTTAATGTATTAGTATTACATTATGAAGAGAGTTCATACTAAAATAAATTTACCTTCATCTTGTAAAAACAAAAAAGGAAACTTCATTTCGCTTTAATTCCGTTATTTAAAATTAATGTCCTGAAACAATCCTGAAATTTTATTTTTCCTGAAATTTTATTTTTAAATCCCTGAAAATTCTATTGAAGTATTTAATGTTTTAGTGTTTACATTATGAAGAGAGTTCATACTAAAATTTGCCTTCGTCTTGTAAAAAATTAAAGGAAACTTCATTCCGCTTTAATTCCGTCATTTGAAATTAACATCCTCTAACAATCCTGAAATTTCTTTTCCCTAATGGCACTTCCTAATTATTCCCGCCACAGATTAGAATATCATTTCCTTACCCACGATTTTCATTTGTGTCATAACACCGGACATCCCTGCCTTTATAAAAAAAAAGAAAATAGACGGGAAAAACCCTCATAAATATTAATCCAAACGAACGTTACTCACAATGCCAGTAAATAAACGTACAAATAATTTGCTATCCTATCACTATTAAGCAAGTCCCGTTGTTGTAGCATCTCCAGAACAACGCACCCCAAAATGAAATAACGAGCTACGACAACGGACACGGTTTTGGAGCAGAATTAACGTCATTCCCGATTTTATTATTTTTTTTTATTTCCCTTTTCCCGGTGCTGTCTTTTTCCCTTTTTTTTTTTATTATTATTCCTTTCCTTCCTCCAGGAAAGAGGAAATAAAAAAGGGAAGGAAAAGCTGGATATCGTGGAGGAGGGTCGTTAGCATTCATGAAGTGGAAATTGCTCGAGAAGAACAGCTTCATTTGAATATCGCAGCGCACATTAATCACCGAGTGCTCCGCTCACCAACAATGGCTGTTGCGTAAAGAAATAGTCCCTAGGTAATCACCTAGTGGGTGGGAGGGTGTAGCAAATAAAAGAAAAGGGGGACAGTCGCTCTGAATGGAACGAGCATCGGTTTTGATGACTATCATTTAGAAAAGCTACTACCCCTTCTTTTTGCCAATGGATGATAGAGGTGGCGAGGATGGTTCTCAGCTTTTTCTCTTTATTTTTAACTTTTCCCTTCTACTCTGAACGGCCAAGAGGCAATGCAGGCAATCGGATCAAGTAGAAAGTGATTTTATTGAGTAATACTCGAAACTTCTTTCTTTGTTATTTTCGGGGGTAGTCATGAGGTATGGAAGGATGAGTGAGCGATTGATTTAATTTATTATATTTACACATTTTTTTTTTGGAGAACAATTTGAAATGTGCGTTTGTAGAGAATGAGCAGATTGTTGTTAAAATGTAATGAATTTTTTGTGAGTTTTAGTCAAAATGGTTCGAGTTCGCACATTTCAAGTTAGCAAAACTAAAATGTATATTTTCATTATTTATTAGTATTTTTTTTTTAAATATACGCTTCTTAATATATGATAAAAATCGGATTATTTTCTTAAATCAGTGATGCAAAGGTTTAAGGATGTTTTCTTTCATTTTAAAAATATTTTCATGAATTTATTAAATATAAAAAAAGACAAGTGTATTTTGGAAAAAAAAAATATGAATATTACAAATAAATTATTTTAGTAATATTTTAGTAATAATGCAAAAAATATGCATATTTTTTATATAAATATAAACCTTTTTTTTATAAATAAGCATCAATTGCTATTAAAGACAAAGTAAAATTTAAATGTACATCAGTTAAAAATAAAAGGAAATGGAATTAATACAAAAAAATTGTAAAACAATTATTTATACATTTATATAATTTTAATATATTTGAAATCATCATCGATTCAACGAAAAAAGCAAATCGTTATCATTATGTTTGGTTTGCTTTTGTCGCTGTACGGTCATTTTGAGCTCGCTTTGGGCTAATTAGGTCGGGACCTACAATTTAACATGGGATTCTGCTAACCACTAATAGACATCCATACCAGTATTCAAACCAGATGCCTATGGTACCAAAGGCCAGAACTCTAGCCAATTGGCCATCAGGCCGACCATCGCAAAAATTAATATTAGAAATTATTCATTAATTATCGTAAACTTCAAAATTCTTATAATTGCGGATATAATTATGGATTTGCTAATTAATGAAATAGTACAAATTTTATTGCTTTTATACATAAATTCTGAATTCTTTTAGAAGAAAAAATGAATTTCAGACTTTATTTATCACAAAACTGAGTCAGTGTTTTTAATAAAAATAAACTTTTCCGTAAAATCTTTCTTTTTTCGTAACTTTGCCTCTTTAGAAAAAGTAAAACTAAAAATAAAATTACGTTTCCTTCAGTTAAAAATTAAATATTTCAGTGTAAAATTTCCTGATCACCGAATATATGTCCTGGCACAAAAATGTTAACACTATTTAAAATTTTGAAACCCGATAAATAATTGACTTTATATGCTTAAACTGAAAATCATCTTTTATTGGTTACTTGAAAACAACTTAACCACTATTGTAAAAAAAAAAAAAAAAAGTGTAGATTCAAAAATTGGAATTTCCTTGAAAGATTAATACAAAAATTCAGCTAATACTTTATTCGTTTATGGTACACTAGGAAAAAAAAAAACGAGCTTAACAGCAAAATACTTCTCAACTGAAATTTGAAACGAATAAAAACATCTCAATCATTCATGGTATGTTCCAAACTATGCGAATTGTGATGCGAACGAAATCGAGAATATAGATATGGGAATAGGAATCCATTTTCTTCAAGAAGATAACTGGTGCCCGTTTTTTTTTTTATTAGAAATACCATTTCGATGCAATTCAATTCACCAAAGACAGCCTCAATAAAAACTCATAAATAATACACTAGTATAACGCTTTTCATATTATGAAGAAAAGGCTAACGTATGGAGACTGCAATCTTTTCAAAAAATAATGCAAAGAAAAAGTGGACTGAGTACTGTACATTTTAAACCAAAGAGGTTAATATGATAGACAGCATATTGATAAAGCGAAAGATTAGTTGAGTTTAAGGGTATCTATTTTCAGATATTTTCGTTCGGTTTATTTCGAAATTTAATGCATTTCAGGAATATCGTTTTCATGTATATTTGAATTTATATTGAAAAATTTTATTTTTTAAAAAGGAGGAAAAAATAAATAAATAAATTGCAATGTGCTAGAAATTTTATTTGAGTTAAGTGCATTGGTATCATTTTTTCCCATACGAATAAAATATTTGGGTTTTAGTTTGATACGGATATTATATATATTTATATATAGTATAAAATATATGGTGTGTTAGGTGCTCCGTATCTTGATCATTTTCAATTTTGGTTTTAAATTTCTTTCATGAGTTTTTCATACATAATATTTATTCACAAAATAATTGAGTTATTATTAAATAATTTAGTAAAAAATTAATTCAGAAGAAAACTTAATATAAAATTGTGGTGCTAAAATACCGTCTAGTGAAAGTAAAAACTATTTTATTTAAAAGTGAAAATAAGAATTTTGAAGAAAAAAATTTTTTTTTTTTAATTCTATAGTTTTTTATTTTTACAATTGCCGTTATGCGTTTTGTTTTTACATTAAAAATTGAATTTTATAAGTAATTTGCATATCTTCCCAGTGGGTTATAATATCTGCCCAGTGGGTTATATGCTTTCTTTATTTAATCTTTTGTCCCTAATAATAATAATAATAAATAAATAAATATAAAGAAGCGCTTGCGAAAAAAAAAAAATACTTGTTTTTTATTTTGAATTTCTGTACTTGCAAAAAAAAAAAAAATAAAATAAGTAAAATTCCAAGTAAGTAAGTAAAAAGTAAAATTTATATTTTTGATATTTTTCGTATTAAAATAAACATTCTAATTATTTGTATAAAAATTAAATTTATGTATGACATTATTCTTTATATATACTAAATTATATGCATGTTTTGAGAGACATTTTAATTATTAGAAATATTGACTTAAAAATTAAATTGATATAATATTAATGTATAATTTTAATGTATAAATCTTTATATACAATTTTTATTTAAGTCCAATGTTTATGTAAGTCATAAACATAGGAAAAAAGATCAACAGTAGTCAAATTGTTTTTATTTGAATCATTTATTCACTCAAAAATAAATTGCTAAGTTTTCAAAGTTCAATCTTGAATGACTAAAGAAAAGGCATTGTATATATTTAAAATAAAACTAAAATTTAAAAAAAAAATATTTTGTAGAAAGTGTTTTTATATTTGTTGATGAGAGGTATGCATCTTCATACCATTATAGATAATTTTCCTGATATGAAAAAATATGTTTTCTGTATGTATATCAGCAGATTATAAAAAAAAAAAACCCAGAACATTACAAAAATAAGCCAATAACTAACATAAGAAAATAAAACATACATTATAATATAAACATAGGCAATAATAACTGAAATAACCCGAAAAGAATTACAATGCAGATAAAAATAGAAGATTTATAGTGAGTGTATACATAAATCAGTTTCGCCAATCTCAAGAATCTTCTACCATGACATTGCTACTAAAGCTGAGACAATATAACAATAAATGATTTTGCGTAGAAGAATTTGCCCAACCTTTTATTATTTTCATCTAATATTGGTACATTTCTACTTACTTATATTATTAAAATAAAACAAAATAATTTCCTAACTCTTGTGTATTAACTTAACATTTTTCATTCTGTAAGATTTTTCGAAGATTAAACCCCGGTTACTTTTCCGTTATCAAAATACAATATAGTAAATCTTTTACTAATACAAATTCAAAGATATTTGCAATTTATTATTCTCATCACATTATATAATTAAATTGAATAAATGGGGCACTCTTTAAAGAGAATTAAAAAGAATTAAAGTTTTGTAAAATTATACATTTAAAAACGTGAATATTATTATTATAGAAATGTATTTATGGAAACGTTCCCAAAAATTTTATTGTATGTTTTATATTTTAAAACATTGTTACATTAAAATATTATAAATATTAAATATTATGATTTATAAATTAAAATACATTTTATATATCTTGAGACATATTATATATATATGTTTCCACAATTATGCACAGTACATTTCGTTTTTTAATGCAATATAATTATTTATTTATTATGTTTTATTTTAACAATATTTTTTTCAGAAAAATGAATAGAGATTTATTGTACTAATGCAAAGTGATGCTAATTCAAGTAATACAAATTTTCTCTTCAACATTTAATTTAATTCGTGATTTAATGTAAATATAATATTTTTAAAAAGATAAATTATAAAAAAAAAAAAAAAAAAAACTTATTTAAAATTAATATATTTGTTTACTTATGAATAATCTTCACTAAAGAAAAAGAAATTATTTTCAAACAAATAATTTGAATTTTCGATTTAAATTTAAATTAAAGGCTGGAAAATCAGTAAATAAACATTTTAAATATTTAAAAATATATAAATTTGCTAATTACATCACCCACTATATTCATAAAATAAATTTAAATCTCCAAATTTATTATTATTTAATGCTCTAAATTTTTAGTTTAAAAATATTTTAGAAAAATAATTTGTATTAAAAAAATCGTATTACTAGTTAAAACGTTTTAGTGACATACTATGTAAAATATGTATGCCATACATTTTTGTTAATAATTTGCTTTGTAGTTAATTCCATTAAATGAATGGCAATTGTTTAAAATGATATTTTCGAATGACAGGTACTTTTGCATGAGATTATTACGCATGGAGCAACAGAATTTAGCAGTTTGTTTCACGGGTTACTTGCTACACTGATTTCAGTTTGTGGCATCACAATTTTAATGAACAATTCCAAAGGGCTCGTCTGGATTGTGATTTAAAAAAAAAAAATTTATTTTTATTTTTTCTTAAATTATATTTTGCATTTATCTTTAAAATTATATCTGCATTTATTATTTATTTAAAATTATATCTGCATTTATTATTAATTTAAAATTATATCTGCATTTATTAGTAATTTAAAATTATATCTGCTTTTTTACTAATTTAAAATTATATCTGCATTTAATTTATACATATTTAAAATTATATCTGCATTTAACTTATATCTATTTAAAATGATATCTACATTTATTTTTTTTTTTCTTTTTTAAACATGTACCTTTAAATAACACTTTTATAATTTACCATTAAATTAAAATATATTGAGAATTAATTTTTAAGTAAAAGTACATGTTTTCTTAATACCCGTTGAAAACTCTTTTTCATGAAATTAAACCGCCCGCCGTGCACCACTTTACCCCCAAAAAGAACTCAAACTCCCATTGAAAAATATCAGTCTACGGAAATGGTAATTCCTTCCTTGGAATTCCGGTATTCTTTCGGGAACGACACTCTGGAGCATACACAGTATTATTCGTTTCATTTTTAGAAGTGATATTTCTTGTTTCTCCTGGCTGGAAGTAAATTTTTTAAGAAACACACGGGTTGGCAATTTTGTAGCTTTTTTTGAATTATTACGGACATAAGGAAGACTCGCCCGGCGAATGCTTTACAATAACTTTCGCATCTGGGTGCTTTAATAACGAGGGGAATAAATAAATAAAACCGGACAGATCTCGACGATTTATCGCCACACAGTTTACCGTATGGTTCGGCATGCTCTATTGCTTGAAAAACGGTTCGCTGTGTAAATCATTTTGTATATGCTCGGAGAGCAGAGCTGAAGAAGATAAGATTCTGACGTAAATGTGTCTTTGGAACTCGGAACTACTATAAACGAAAATAATGCTAGCGAATAATATTTAAGCGTACACCAGGGAATACTGAAACAAATATTCCTCTAAATAAATTTTTGAAATTGATAAAAATTTCGAAAATTTTGGAAATTATCAATAATTTTAGAATTATTATAAAAATACAATATCTTTATATTTATAATTTTGAATAATTATTTAAAAATAATTTTTAGAATAATTTTGAATAATTTAAAATAATTTTAGAATTATTATAAAAAAAAGTAATATAAAAAAATTTTTTAAAGTCAATTCCTACTTTTTTTCACTTTATTGAAGAAAGTAATTTATAAATAACTTTTTTTTCTTTTTAAGTTTATCTGGAGCCATCTATTGGTGGATATATGCAATTTAAATCTAAAAAAAAAAAATTAATTAATTAAATTTACTGAATTAATATTTGAAAAAACTGTATTAACATGAATTGTCATCCACTACAAGTTAAAAAAAAAAAAAAAATGTATCTGAATTTGAGTGGATGAATAAAAAGTATTTTATTAACGATTAAAAATTTGAACAAGATATAAATAGGGAGAGTGTGAGCTAATAGGAGGAATTGAATAAATGTATTATTATTAATAATTTTGAATCATCTTCATCATTAAGTATTTCATCTGAGTTTTCAAACGTTGTCTTTTTTATGAAAGATGATGTTTTAAAGAGATTCCCGTTTTAAAATCATTGTGTCATTTGCTAAGAAATCTGCTTGTTCATTTTTGGTTATGACAACCTGACCTGGAAAACAGATAATCTCCAAGAAGTTTGATAACTCATGTGAATTTAAAATTACAATTTTGGAGAGCTCTAAGGGCAGAGAGACAATCTGATAACATAATCTAATGGTATGATTCAAGTACAGATGTCGGGATGGATAATATTAGTGCGAGAGCTTCACCTGTAAAAATATTATTGTAATTTGAGATCATCGCAGATGAAATTTCTTGAGATAAAAAATTAATACAGGACATTGAGTGTTTGATCGAAGTTTTACTACTGTGTCCAAAAAGTAAGACCAATTATTTTTTCCAAAAACTCTTTATTTATTCTTCCAAATTTATTTCATCCAGTTCAAAGTAATCTCCTCCGGACACAATGCACTTATGCCAACTTTTTTTCCAATCTTCAATGCGTGCTAAAAAGTCATCGGCAGGGTTGGCCTTCAAAGCGCGCGGCGATTCACTTTGAATCTCTTCAATCGACTTAAACGGTGTCCCCGGAGTAGTGTTTTGAGTTTAGGGAATAGCCAGAATTCTCATGGTGTGAATATGGTGGTTGTGGAACTATATAGGTTTCATTTTTGGTAAAAAGTCACGAAGAATCAATGCAGTGTGAGATGGCGCATTCAGTGTTTTCGGTACCGATCGAGGTTTGACGTTAAATATGTTATATACGTGATAAGCGTTTGATGACCAAAAATGGAATTGACCGATCCTTTTGAAATTCCAACATCAGCAGCAAGGGCCCTAATTGTAAATCAATGGTTTACAAGCACGGTTTAAAAGGATAAAACTTGAATGGTGAAAATGAAATTTTTTTGTAATCTGGGAAATGAATTAATCTCTTGAGCAAGATCCTTTCGAAAATTTTACTTAAGATGGAAGTTAAAGAATTGGACGTTAAAATGCATTAGAATTGTTATCTTTATTTAGTTTGAGGTTAGGTAGGATTTGAGCAGTAAGCTACTCTTCTGGATGTTGCCGGTGATCCAGATATAGTTAAATATTCGTAAAAATTGTTGAAGGTAGCAATTGGGGAAGATTTTGAAAAATTTGGCCGGAATTTTGTCATTTCCAGTTGTCGGGAGTTTGATTTACATGCATCTGTAGGTTCAAAGAGGGGGAAAGGATTATCATAGTTACGAGAGGAATTTGCAGAAAAGCCCAAAGGAATACATTGTATTATGCAGGATTTATTAGAGTGAGATGCCAAGAGATTTTCATACTTTGAAATCCATCAAGGTTGAGATGATTTATGAGAATAGTGTAATTTTTTGTATTATTTTGTGGCATGGTTGAAAGAAAATCTTGTAACTCAGAATAAGTTAAATATAGATAAGGAATGTTTATGATCTTGAAGAGAATGAATAAGTTTAGGACAATTGATGGCTTGTCTATATTTTTTTAAGTTGGTGACTAAGATGGAAGGACAATTGAATTGGTAAATGGTCACTTTCAAACAGGTCTGAATGTACGCGGTAAGAAATGTTTAGATTAGCATCTGTACTTGTGATGGAGAAATCCAAAAGCGAAGAATGCTATAATGATGTAAACTAAAAATGTTAAATAGAAATCAGTTTTGTTTATGAAGTAGTTATCCTCACTCTACATGAAACTCAAAGATTTGAAAAAAAAAAATAAAAGGAGGCAGAAAAGTAAGAAAAGAAAAAAAAAAGAATAGGTAGCGTACCTAATTTGAAGCTCAATAACAAAAACGAAACAAATGTATTTATCACCTATGGAAAGTTGAATAACAAGAGCAATAGGTAACTTCACCAATTCATATGTCAATTATAAAATGCTAATACTAATGAAAAAATACTTATTTTTAATGCAATCTAAGTAATTTATAATGAAATATTTTAAAATTGTACAAGGACAAAAAATATTTTATTTTAATCAAATTATTATGTTTCGGTACTAAAATAACTTTGAAACTATAAAAAACATAACTTAAAATTTATTTTTTATTTCATTAAAGTGTTCAAAATAAATATTGAACTTTATAATCAATTATTAAATTATTTTTGAACACTTACTTAATAATTTTTGTCAATATTTTATAAAACCAATATCGTACGGTTTTCTAAATTATTATTATCGTTTTTATTATTAATATTCTTAATAAATTATTTAAACCTTTAATGATTTTTTTTTTCATAACTTTTGCACTGTCTTCACTGAAAAAAAATTAGTTATTTTTTTCTACCGTCGCAAAAAATAAGTCAACTTAAAAGAAAATTAACTACTTTGTAGAAAGTATAGATTAGTTATATCTTTCGTTAACTTTCCTAAACAAATATTTGAATTAGAAAGATTTAATAAATTTAGCATATTCAAATAATAAATATTTTACTACCAACTGTTCAAATATTTATCTTTCGAAGTGACAAATCTGGTTTTACTGCCTCATGTATTTTATATAAAGTGAAACAAGTTCCTCCAACAATTTTTAATTTTGTCACTTTCTGAACTTAGCAATTAAGGAAAGATAAAGAAAGTGTTTAAATAAACATTGTTACATGTGTTTAATTGAATATATAATGATATATTTGACCTAATCTTATCTCAATGATAATCTGCGCATCTAGTATGCAAAGGGTTCATGACGCTGGCGGATCTCATTGCAGTCACTGCTTTCAGTACCTAGGAGATTTGATAGTTGTTGTGACAAAGGGAGTAAAGCGTCTGGCATTGATATTCAGACTACCTGGTGGGCGTTTTCTAAGTTCCTCACATACAACGCTCAATTGCTTACATATAAAATTTAATATACTTAATAAATGAAGATAAAACAATCTTAAATAAATATCACAAAAACTATTTCGTTCTCTTATTTCAAATTATTAATTTTCGTGAAGATATTTATTCTATGTTAAGGTTTCGATAATCTTAACAATATTTTTTTCCCTGCAAAATATATGAAATATACTGTTTATCACTGTTTTTATCGATAAAAATGATTATGTATTTGTCTTCGTATTTAAGAATAAATATAATTCACAGAACATAATATAATTTGATGCAAGGTAACTTGGCCTTCCTTCAACTTTATTTAATGTAAGGAATTGTTTATTTAAAATGTTTAGATAAATAAATAAAAGTCTTGTTTGTTAAAAAGAATTTAAAACTTATTTTCTTTAAAACTATATGGAAACAAAGTGTCTTTTTGAGCAAATAATTTTATTTTGTAATGCGCCAAAAGTTTTCGTTTACAAAAATTATTATTTTTACAGATAAAATATCGTAAGTATTCATAGCTTATATTACTTTTAATTATTGTCGCCTACATTTTTTTTTTTTTCTGATTTTATAATCTGATTTTTCAGTTGCACTTATTTTTATGATTATGAGAACATTTAATTCAAATAAGTTGAATTGTGCTCGCAGCATAGCGACCGTATTATTGAAAAAAATCATAAAACATTATTAATAACGTTATTATTATTTTATGTTTTATTCCAGATGTTCGAATAATGATTTTTATGATACTTGGCTGAAACGTGTTTCTTGTTCTGCTCTTTTATTTAAATCTAGAATTATTTATTATGTGAATTGGTTATTTACTATGTTAAGATGGTAAGATGAAAAGCACAAGCAAAGGTATGTGCCTACTGTAAATGAACCGAAAATTTAGATTCAATTATTCATAACCATTCATTTATCATAGTTAATTATGATAAATGAATTAATTCATTTTCATATCCATATTAATATTATATTAATTCATATCGATTGATTTAGCTTTTTAACTTTTTAAAAAATAGAGCAATTGGCAGAAGGTAGTTTGTCTCTTTAATTATCAAAGTTATCGAACAATGTTTCTGCAATTTTTAACACCATAAGGGGAATTAAATTGACCATTGTGTACAGCAAATGTTATGTCAACATTTGACAGAAAATTAATAATTAATTAGCATTTTCCTATGTGTAACCAACTTTATCTTTAATTTTATTCTTGTGATTTTTAATAGCGGATCTATTTTAAACATTTTGCTGGTTGAATTTAGGTTATTTTAACATTTTTAGGTTTTTGAAAGAAAGGATAATCTGGCAATCAAATAAGTTTATAGCTTTGTGAAACGGAATAAAGTTTTATGACTGTAAGGAAAAAAATATGAAATTAATTTATTTGCCCAATACCAAAATAAATTTTTATTTAAGTATTTTTCGATAATTTACTTTATACATTTTATTTTTTGGCGATAATTTTATATATTTAGAAATGTTAGAATTTTTTATACAGAATATTAAATTCCATTATCATATAGTATAAACAGATTATTTATTAAGCTGAAAAAGTATTTTACAATCTTGGCTTTCTCTCAATTATGCAATAAATCATTTAGAAATAAGTTGTAACTATTGCCCTTATTAAATGAACAGAACGTCTTTATTTCGTGTTCTTATGATTTTAAAACATTTTTTATGAAAATTTAAATTATTATTATTATTTTTAATTTAGAGAAAAAGAAATTCTATGCATCACGAAAGGTGTAAAAATCAAAATAACGAGAAGTTATATTCTTGAAAATTTCAAGAAATTTTTTTTACTATTTAAAATAATGTAAAATTCATACCTAGAAGTTAATAAAAATTCAAAATATGCTTTGAATTAGTTTAAAAGATCTTAAATTCAATTGTTAAGACACAAAAAGAACTTTTTTCACTTTACGACCTCATATTACAAATTATGAAAGAATTTTCTATTACAGCGGCCTACGCAATATAATAAACCGTTGGCGCAATTCAGGTGGGCGATGTCTCACCAAATGCTATAAATAGAAAGTTTATCCAAATAGAAGCGTTCCTGTGAAAAAGTTAACCTTTTTATTCAGTTTATTTTGTCGCGATTAAATAAATAGTGTATCCATTTTAAAATATTAAAATGTTTGAGTATATTATTTATGAACTATCCAATATTTACACGAAAAACTAAATACTGGCAGTAAAACGTATTTTCATATTATTTTTCTTATATTGTAAAATTTTTAAGGAATATTATTATCGCTTAAATTTGACGACTGAATGAATGAGTAAATTTTTAACGTTATTAAAAAACGTACTTACGATTAAATGGTATATTAATGTGAATTTCCGACTGTTCATTCGTGTAATACACAGAACGCGTGCTTGTACTTTACTGCGATGTTACCAAAAACAAAGCACTGAGAGAATTAGTTTACTATAGGTGAAACGGAAGAATGTCGCAACACTCAATAGAAGCAGGCAGTAAAAGCAAACTTACACAAATTAACGTCAGATTGCTTTTTGTTTTATTTGTTTATATAGCAAAAGTAATAATTATTAATGTTTCATGATTATTTTTATAATAACTTTTTATTTTAGCAGCATGATCATATTTAATTATTCATAGTAAAAATATCTGTATCATAGAGCCTAGGGGGACCAGGCTTAATGAGGTAAGTTTTGTAGTTTTCAATTGACTAATTTATTTCCTTTTACCACAGCTATTACAAAAGCACATTGGAATGTTAAAATATAAGCGCCAAATAATGTTAAAGAAAAATATAGAATTTTGTGGAAGCAGTGTCTGTCATTGTTTTAATGTAATAATAAAAATAATAATTAAAAAAAAGTATTTAATATGACTAGCATAAATAAAATAACGTTAAAATTTAATTTTCAGATTGTTCGTTAGTAAAATTTTTTTGTTTAAAAAGTTTTATTGAAAATTGTAAATGAATTTAAATTAAATTTACCATGTGGGTCGAATAACCAATTGTTAACTTGTAAATAAAATATTAGCATATGCGATGGGAAAATTAGTATATAGCGATAAAATGTTTCTTACTTTCTTATAAAGGGTTTGTTTTCTACTAAAAGATAGCAAACAAACAATTTAAGAAGTCTTTACAATTATAATAAAATTGAGGCTACTTTGATTAATCATTTACTATAATCTTAGGTAACATTACTTTAATTTAAAAAAAAAAAAACGTTTGTTTAATCTAAGATAATATATTAAATATATAAAAAAGTAATAAATCCATATATTAAAAGTAATAAAGCCAATAAAACTTTTTTTAAATAAAATAAAATTATTCAAAGAAGAAAATTTACATTCGCTACTATTATAGTAGAAAAAAAAAATTTAAGTTTAAAAACCCCTTATATGTTTAAAAATATGCAACTCACATTTAAAACACTTCTAAAAATATATCGTTCAATAATATACTTTTTGTGTGTAGCGTTAAACAATGGAATATATTCCCAATTGTTAGTAATAATTTATTATAGTTTGAGCAATAATTTTCGAATTTTTGTTAAATATAATTTATAATCTATCTGCTGGTGATGGAAAAAAATATGTTATTTATTTGCATAAAGCAAAACTGTTTGTTTTAAGATTATGTTTTCCTTTTCAGAGATAACAAGGAAGGAAAATTGAATAACTGGATACAAAAGGTAAATAGCTTACTATTTTTAAATTATGTTTTACTAAAACTCATTTAATGAGATTGACGTATTAAAACTAAAATGACAATGAGAAGTCCCAAAACATATTTAAATAAAATAGTATCAAAACACTTTCACTTAAAAAAAAAAAAAGGGGGAAATATTTATGCCTTTTATGTATCATGCCATCTTCGTTTTTTAACATTCCATTAGAAAATATAAATTCTTCATTTTTCAAAACAAAACACAAATAATGGAAAAGCTCAATTCTAAAACAAATACTGAGAATGCAAAATCGATTTTTTTCTTTTAATCTTGGGGAATGAAACTTAGAATATATTCGTTGCATTGAATTCCACTGAATGTGATATTTGGACTGAAGCCAAACTTTTCGTTCCGCAAATGTAACGAAACATGCCTAACCCATAATTCAACGTTAAAGAATATAGATCAAGAAATAAGCAAGTAATCGCTTATGAAAGCTATCTTCCGAAACCAAAGCAATTATAAAAAAACCAAAAGTTTTTTTTTTTTATTTATTTATTTTTTAATCTTTCTTATTATCATTCCTCATATTTCCATTTTGAGAGAATGGAAGTATAGTTTAATGCTGCTCTTTTAAATTAGACATAAAAAGTCGCTTCAAATTTAGGAATGGATTTTTTACTGTCGCATAGAAGCTTATTAATCGATGAAAATATTTTCCATGAGTCCTTGTGAGAGCTGAAATATATTTGCTGTTATCGTAATTTAAGGATATAAGCTTTTATGAGAAATGAATATTTAGAGAAGTAAAAAAAAATAAGAAAAAAATTTTATTTGAGGGAAGTGGTATAGTAGTAAAAAATCGAATAAGAGGTCAGAAAAGAATCTGTAATGGATTAAAGAAAAATCTAGCCGAAAGAAGAAATGCTACAAGAACTTTTATGCATTATCTAAATAATTAAAGAAATGAATAGTTTTGAAATATTTATCTTGTAAATTCATGGAATAAAACTATTAAAATATCACTTATTAATTAGTATTAGAACAGATAAAAATCTTGAAAAGAATTAAAATTCATTCATAATTTATTTTGGCTTTTTTTTTTTTAATTTCAATTTCGATTTCCTCAGCCTATATGGTTTTTAAGTATTGCATGTAAACTACGAACAAAAATAAAGATTAAATTACGCATACACCTAAAAAAAATGGGATACTTTTTGGAATTTATCATTAGATCGTCACACATGTGAGGGGCCTGAATGGCCGAGTGGCTAGCGCTCTGGCGCTCGGCACCACAGGTTTCGGGTTCGAGTCCCGGCGGTGCCATGGATGTTTATAGTGGTTCGAATCCACTTTAAACCGTACGTCCCGGTCTGTTTAGCCTAAAGTGTGCACAAAATGACCGTAGAGCGACAAACCAAACCAAATCACAAATGTGATATGCTTGGAAATGGTTTGAAGGGAACTAATTTATGATGCAAAATAGCTGATTAAAAAAAAAAAAAAGTTAATACATAGGCTTAAAGAAACACTTGTTTAATATTTAATAAAAATAACCATTAATTTTTCCAATGCTTGGCTTGAAATGAGTTATGAAAATGAAATTGGAAAAATTTAAATTATAAAATAGCTATATTTAAATATTAAATTGAATTTTAACTATGGATGTTAATAGGAATTTCGAAATGAATAAAAAAAAATTATAGATATATGCACACATATTATATGTAATATGTGTGTTTACGGTAAGTGAGATTAATCTGGTGATTATGCATAACTGTCAGTTAATATAGATAATGATCAGTAAGTTTGGGTAAATGTGATGAATTCTTGAATATTTATCACATTAAACGGCGAGTTTATATGAATCCCAGACCGTAGAACGACAAACTAAACCTTAATTGAAAGAAATGAAATTGTATGATTAATCGTTTATTCAATTTCATTATAAAATTAATTAAAAAGCTATTTATTTAACGAAAATTTTGAAAGAAAAAAAAAGCTTTCACTTCCATCAATTAGCGATGAATAATCCATGCAAAACAGATTTACCTTTTTTGCACTCGTCACATTTCAAAGCAGGTTTCAAGAATCGATGGCATAATAAATATTGTTAAATAAACAGTTATAAAAAATATTATATAAAAAAATGGTGCATAATATATAAAAAATAACAGCCTATTTAAGCCTTTAACAATTTATTAGTTCTTTTCATTGTGTTTGAACTTGCATATCATTTACTTAAAATTAAGTCTCTTTTAAGTAATTTTGGGCAGTCTCACAATGAATTTTAATCATTTATCGTTAATTTAATCATAAGCAGGGATCATTTAAGATTATGTTGTCTCTAAATGACATAGCTGCAATAAAAAATATGTAAATATGCATTAATTATTTTAATGAAATAATATTAACTATTGAAAATTTTTAATTATTTCCTTGATGATTTTATGATTTCTTGTTGTTTTTCAATAAATTCGCAAATGCCTCTTGTTTTATTTATTTTTTTTTCCTTTTACTTAACCCTAACAAAAACACGATTTCAGTTAATGAATGAAATTACTGTCAATTTGGATGCAGATTCTAAAAATCTCGAATTCTGCAATGGAAAATTTTTGAGTTATCAATTAAATAACCCTGTTGGGTTAATTTTCTTAAGCAAGTACATTTCAATAAATTAGTTTCTTTCCTGTATTTTTCACAGATGACACGTTTAATTTCTAATTATTATAGTAAAAGTAATAAAAGTTCAGGGTGACCTATTTTTCAGGAGCGATTGTACAACTACTTACGATACTGCAACTACTAGCGATTATGCATGTTCTTACTAATTCAACAATAAATTCTGAAAAAAATACTTTTCTCTTGCAGTCGATACATTATTCTGACGTACATTAATAAAAAATAACAATTGTTAAAGTCCATGTATAATAACATTTTTACCATTCTTGTAGTACATTGTTACTTGTAAAATAAGAGTATTTTACAAGTAAGTTATGTGCTAATGTAAGCATGTAAGCAATATGCTACAAAGTACAATGTACAGTTTACTAACTATGTACTGTTTAGCAAAAAAGTTTACTGTTACTATTATGTATAATTACTAGAAATTCGAAATTTCATTTGGATAAATCATAATAGCATTGTGAGTTTGCTTTTAACATACTTTTATAGTGTTATTTTATCTTCATTTTCATTATTTTTTAAACATGTTTGTATTCTTGTAAATTAAAAACATGAACTTAATAAAAAAATAAAATAATTATTATGCAGAAGTATATTTGTTACTTTTAATTATAAATTTAATCCTTTAAAAATTAAAAAAATCAATTTTACTATTAAACATTACAGAATATTACATCAATGGCAGATTAAAAATATTTTTGACTAAAATATTGCAACGTATTATTATAATTGTAATCATTCCTTTCTAATAATACAGCAGATCTATATAAAATTTTTATTATCTTAAAATGTTTTTCGAGAAACTCGAAGTTATACCTTATCTTTATCCTTAAAGGGTTTTTACTTATTTTATTTTCTTTAATGTACGATTAGATAATCCGCTTCTAAAAAAAAATGTTATGTTGCTGCAAATTTTCCCTATCTTCATCATTAATCTTCTTAAAAGCCTCCAGCAAAAAGCAATTTTCGTCACTCAACCTAAGCAAGTACTACAAGGTAAGAGGAAAAATAAAATGCGTGAACATTAAAAAAAAAAAAAATTCTTTTCGTGTTAGTTATATAAGGGAAATGATTTTCTACACGACACTTCATTGTATAAAATTTTTTCCTTTTTTTTATTTTTATTTTTTCAAATATTGATCGTTCTATTTGCACCTTTAACCTTTTTTTTTTTTTATTGTTGAAAGACTTGTTCAGTTTGTTTCTAATTTCTGTTTGATAATGTGAACAAAAATAGATAACATTTTAATGTTGAAGGTGAAGTAATCTTAATTATTATAAAATTTTTAATGACTCCTTTCCACGAATGAGTAGTTTTTGCTTAATTATTCCTTGTAAGCTAAAAGGATTAATTTACAGATCTATGTGGAAAGAAACATACATTCTTGCACGTGGAATTGTACATTCGAATTGTATTTTTATGTAGAAAAATTGTACATTCGAAATCAATTTCTGTTATATAATATTTGTTTAATGAGCATCTCAAACATTACACAGGCTAAACAAAAAAATATTTTCTAATAACGTTTTTTTTTTTTTTTGTAATTTAAAATGTTTCTCGTGGTTTTTTTGGCAGCTTATTTTGAAGTATTCTATTTTTTTCTCCTACCATCCACTATTTTTTATGAAAACTCTGGTTTTGTTTTTAAAATGTTAAAATCCAGTGTCGCAAAGTAAATGATACATATGCAACGAAAGTAAAATATGTACTTACAATTCAATTTTTCTCGGCTTAATAACCAATTGGCTGTCCTTTGGCACCACAGGTTTTAGGTTCGAATGCTGGCGGTGGCATGGATCGTTGTTAGTCGTTCGGAAACTGTTAAACTGTAAGTTCCAGTCTAATTATCCTAAACTATCCAGAAAAGGAACGTAGAGCGGCAAAAAACACCAATTTTCCAACATAAAAAAGTTGAACAAGGTAATGTCCTTTCTCATAGTAATCCAAAAAGTATTTTCTTTGTTAATATTTTGTTGGTAAAATTTTGGCGTAGTGGCATTCTCTTATGTGATATATATTTTTGATGGAGAGAGCGGCTTGATAGCCAAGTGACTGGGGCTCTGAACTTTCATAACACAGGTTTCAGGTTCGAATCCTGATGGTTGCAGGGATGCTTGTTAGTGGTTTGGAATCCACTTTAAAGAATAGGTCCCAGTCTAATTAGCCTAAAGTATGTAAATAAAGTACCGTAGAGCGGCAAAACACAGTGTTTTGGGGCCTGATGGCCGAGTGACTGGGTGGTGCCACAGATTTCAGGTTCAAGTACCAGCGGTGCTTGTAGTGGTTCGAATCCCTTTAAAACGTAGTTTCGGTTCTGATATGACTGTAGAGCGTTGGGCATACCCCGTAAAAACAAAAACATCTCCTGTCTCGAAATCTGCCAGTAGGTAGACGGCCTTGGCCCTCAATGGGGCTATTGCGCAATTGACCATGATAATGGTGGATGGTGAGACAAGCAGTAATCTCTCATTGTATTTACATCTCAGTGACTTTAGTATCATTTTCCCATTATACTATATTGGTGAAATCCTTTGCCTTCTTCTTCGCTTATTAAATCAAGATTTCAGATGAAAAAAAAAAAAAGAAGAAATGAACTTCAGCATCATATTACAATCTTTTTTACGATTTTTCTCACGTAACTAAAGAATTATTTTTCGTAATTTGGGTAATTCTGGTTTCCAAAAATCATAAAAATAATTTCTTTAAATGCAGACAAGCATCATTTTCTTTTTTTTGTTCGTGACAGTTCCAAAGCTATGGTTTTGCATTAGTTTTAGAGATTTCCACTATCCACTCAGCCATCAGACCCCGTACTTCTAGATCAGGGAAAAACTTGTCGTCTGAAGAAATTTCAGAATCTGTAGAGCGAGAATTTTCGCAGACAAAAAAACTTCTTCACAGTTATCTTCACCATTGACATCAATTCCAACTTCATTTAGAATCTTTTACAGGTTTTTCGCATGATGCGGATTAGATGGATGAATAAATTTCCTCAGACTTAACTTTAGTTTCGTGTTACTTCTGTCTAAAATTGTAATGTTTGAAAAGGAGGTGATGTTTCACAGACTGCTGTTAAAGAATATGATGGAATTGCAAAATTACATTGGATGCACATGCAAAAACAATGTGATTAAAGGGTTAAGTTCAAGGTAACAAAGCAAGAAGATAGAGGAAGAATTTATTTAATTGGACCAAGCATGTAATAGGGATAAATTCTCTACAATCATGGTTTCGAAAAGCTAGCAGACTTGTTTGGTAACTGTTATAGTGTTTCGCGCGGACTGTTCCATGCATTTTTGAATCGACACTCCACATATGTACGGCCATATATGTATCTTTAAAAATTCAGTTAGAAAGGAAACAAAATAACATTCGAAAATAAACAAAAGAAATAATACTGACATATTTAAGTGATGTTATCCATGGTGAAGGAGATAAAATATTTAGCGACTTCCAAAATCGACATACAAACTACGTAATTCTAAAGTAGGAAAAACATTTTACGAAGAAGGTCACAAATGAATCAATAGGAAATTGAGACAATTAAAACATTTTACGAGATTACTTTTGTATAAATACTAGTAAAATATTTATGCAAAAGTAACACACACATTTCTCATCATATAGTGTAAACTGCGCTTGAAATATGCGAATGGGCGATATGTTATCGCCCATTCGTATATTTCAAGCTCATAGAAGAAAAACTTATTTCAAAGAAATTTCAATTCATTTAGAAGAAAAAAAAAAAAAACAATTAAACAAACAAGGCATCAAGGTTTTCATTTTTAGTTATAAACCTGAATAAAATTCAATATACAAAGATAAAACAATCCTCTATCTGTAATGTTGTTAATTAAAACAATACTCCTCATTTTCGAATCCTGTTTATAATTCCAAAATCCCACTTTTAAAAATTGAACTGACAATAATTAAACTAGCCCATGTGAAGCTATCGGTTATTTTTCTTTTATTTCTTTGTCTTTTTGAATGCACTACTTAACTAGGGGTTATTATTATTATTCAGATAATTTTGAAATAAATATGCAGGTCTAGACAGTAACTTAAAATGAAATACTTCACATGAGCTCATTATTTAAAATAAAATCTTTTTTAACAAAATATTTAACCTCATTATGTTCCAAATAACACTAGGGCTCATATTTTCATACAGCAGTTACAACAAAAAAAAAACATTTTTTAATACTTATACAATAACTGAAAATCATGAATAATGTTATAATTATAACATCCATATAAACATTGAACTTAAAATCATATTTTATGCTCAAATCGATTTTAAATTTAATTAGTTGCGATTGTAAACGCGGACGTTTATTTAATATGGTATTCAATAAATTGAATGTGATTTGCGTTTAAGTGCAGCGGTGTTTGATTGTTTAATAAACTTGAATACGGAATTGATGGTTCGATTGGTTTTCGATGAATGATTTTCATCAGTTACATTTTCGGTGTATAATGACTGCAATGATCAGCTCAACAATGACAGAAGTTATTAAAATTTTATAACTATAAATTCTTGTAAATCCAACAAAAGAGTTAATTTACAATTTGAAGATTCAATTCACTTTTGTTTTTTTGTAGATCAAGGGTCAGGGGTTTTGTAGAATTTTTCCTCAAACTTGTAATAACTTTGGAGTGCATTTAAAAAAAAAAAGGTATCGGTCCTTATACAATATATATACAATTTAAAATTGTCGTATGCAAGTTTGGTACAGGCAACCAGATTGTAATTGGGTGTGGGTGGGTTGAGATACTTCCACAGATTTGAGAACACAGAGTTTTATTGACACACGCACAGTTGCCACATGCATACAATATAACACATACACAATATTTAACACATTTAAAGGCGAACAATTATAAACTCATGGGAGGACTCTACTTCCGAAAACCCGAAACTCGACTACGCGCAGGTTGCACAAAATATACTTCCTCTCCGAGTGAGAGTCTGCAGGAGAACTAAGACGCTGGAATGCGCTTACTATATTTTCTCTAGGGATGTGAGGCTATAAACTAAACGTTTCACAGCGAGAGAGCAGATTACGCTGAACTTCCTCTCGGGAGAGAGTCTCGCAGCCGACTGATCATTTCTCCTGAAAGCCATAGAGGTGGTCTTTCCAGTGTGTAGGTTTGGTTTGATTTGTCGCTCTACTGTCATTTTGTGCACACTTTAGGCTAAACATACCGGGACCTACAGTTAAAAGTGGATTCCGAACCACTACAAACATCCATGGCACCGCCGGGACTCGAACCCGAAACCTATGGTTCCGAGCGCTAGCCACTCGACCATTCAGGACCCCCAGTGTGTAGGAGGAAGTATGATTACAAAATACATTTTTTCAAGGAATATATATATATATATATATACCTAGTAAGACTAAACATTATAATCTATATCCATTATTACAAATAAACAAAAAAATTGCAATCTTTGACCTCTTTCCCTCAGAATTCATTTTTATTTCATATTGAACAAATTAAGAGATTGTTATTACTAATATAAAAATATCTTAGACATTAAATAAGAAATAAATTTGTCATTTAAATAAAATATATATTTAAAAATTTTATTATTAAATATATATTTCCATATTTATTAATATTAGAGTAAATGTCAAAATACAGTTAACTCTCACCCTTGTTGCATTTTCAAAAATTCATCAAATTTGACGTATTTAAGCTTTTATCCAAATCTGAAAATCCAATTTTCAGTGAATTTCAACTAATTTAACAAAATAATTTCTTAGAAATCTCTTCTTTTTAAGAAAATTTACGATTCACTTACATAACGGCTCTGTTTTTCATATTGCCTATGTACCACTGCTTGCTGGTTGAAAAGCTATAAATACTAAATAATGCATATTGTCTGGGAACGTGGAAGTCATTGAAATTTCCTTTTATTACCTCTGATTTCTTTTTGCTAGAATCATGGATTACATATTTTGTTACTATTTCAAATATGAAATTTTGTTTCTTATATATATGACTCTCATTTCAAATTCACGAAGAGTGTAGCTAATCATATATCTACGAATGTGTTTGCTTACATGTCCGTTGTCATTCGCCAATATAGAAATAATGACAATTTCTATTCCACATACGTTAGAGAAATACATAAAGAGATGGTAAATTAGTATGGATACTGTAAGAATTTAATAAATAATAATGGTTGTTTTGTCGAATAATGATACATTGTATAATAATATACATTTGATGTATCATCGCATGTAACGATACATTCAGTATATGATTAAATAATGATACATCGAATGACATTCATTTTCATTGAAATATTCTTTAATTTTTAAGATATTTGAACTTATTTTTTATAACTTTTTAATACGCTTTTATTAGTTTCACCTGTATGTTTTTTTGTTTGTAACTGACTCTTTGGGCTCGATTTCGCCCTACTTTAAGCGATCAGATTTAATTTAAACGTTGTAGACTATCAAGGACCGACGACAATAAAATATTTTTATAAGTTTATTATCTCAGCATGATTAGGATCGCCAGGATTAGTGATTTTATTTTAACTTATGAAGAGCAATTTAACCCATGTAGAATTAAAGCACCTAAGAGTATTGAATTAAGTGGGACAGTGGCACAACGGATAACCCGCCTGATTACGGATAAGGAGATTCGCTGTTCGACTCCTGGCTGGCTCGACATATTCGCATTTAGCCTTTACTTTACTCACAATTAAATTATTGTAATAACTATATTTCAGTCCTCCGTACCGGGACCTCATTTAAATATTATAGTTAAGAATACGCTTTTAGATTTAATCAAACTAAAAAGTAAAAAATAAATGTTAACATAAGAATAAAATTACTGACCAGAAAATTAATGTCACTGTTCTAAAAGCGTGAGGTGCTTTGTATGACATTTTTAAACTAACTCTGCATTTCGGAATGAAACTAGTGAAAAATTATAACGATTGATATAGAGCACCCCACGCTTTTAAAACAGTGACATTAATTTTCTCGTCAGTCATTTTATTCTTATGTTAACAATTATTTTTTACTTTTTAGTTTGATTAAATCTAAAAGCGTGTTTTTTAGATTTTTTAAACTATAATTTATTTTTTTAATTTGCTGTAATAATATTATCCTATTTAAAAGTGAAATAATTTTAAAAGCCTTATAAAATTAGGTGAATGTGATAATTTTAAGTGCTCACTTTTATATTTATTTTAAATATATATCATAATGTACAACGAAGTGCTTTAAAATTTCTATTATTAATTTGCTTCGTAGTTTTTTTGTCGATATTTTTACTTACATACAATTAATAGGATATTTAAATACATTTTTTACCTTTTTAGCTAAAAAATCAAATATAAATGTTTCAAATAACGTTTTTCGAGTTTTATTGATAATTTAATACTGTAAAAAGCATCTAAAAGTTCTGTTTTTACAGACGAAAATTTATGATTAATAAACTTTCAAAGACAATTGAATTTATATTTTTAAATTACAAATTATTTGGAATGATTTAAAAAACAATGAAATCATATCTTCCTTTTGCAAACATAATAAATCTTTAAAATATACATGCAACATTATTGCTGACATTTATCATCGTTCTTATAATTTAAATAAATATAAATGAAAATAAAATATTTCTTAAACTATCCATTACTCTTTTAAAAAACTTTCACTATAAATGACTGTCATTATAAAAATCAGAAACTGATAAACTTAAAATTCAAATGCTTGGAAAATGTAAAACATGTATTTCATATGGCTTCATTATGCTTACATGAGCAAAACTGCAATAACTTTTTACTTTCCCCTATCTCAATCTTTTTCAAAAACTAAACATACACGAGCATCTTTCCTACGAATGGGTTTTTAGGAAATACTCGTTTTCCAATACACAAATATCATGAATACTTTGCATTTCAGTTTCTCGTTATTAATTTTAGAATTCAACTTCTTTAGAATAAATTTTTTGCTGAATTTTTTCATTGATTGAAAACATGATAATACTGATTGAAAACTTGAACAATATTCTAATTCTTATTATAAACAATAAATATGCCCATAGGATTATAATAGTTAAACAGCTTTTGTTTTAATTTTATTTCATAAAGGTTTTATAGATTACCCCAAAATTCTTCTTTTAAGAAAACATTAATTATTTCTATGCGAACACTTTTATTTATTCTGTGATTGATAAATATTCAAAATCATAATTATATCCACATTTTTCAATTACATATATTAATTACTTGCATAAATATGATTTTTCAACAATTTATATTATATTTTCATGCCATATATAATGCTAAAGGAATAAATTCTATATGTTTGGCAACTTTATTTAATTGCTAATCGACTCTACATATAAAATACTTAATTTTAGTTTAAATATATACTTTAATAAAGACGTTTAAAATAAATGTAAAACATTTTTGTGTTGCGCTTTTTGTAATAATGATATTGAATTATTCCTTGGTAAAAATAGTGATCTAAATAAAAAAATATTAAAAACAGATTTGTTATATTCGAATGATAAATACTGAAATGTTCATGGAAAAGGAAAAAAAAAACTTAATATATGTAATTACGAGTATAAGGAATATTTTTAGTTGAAGATTATTATAGTATCAAGTTCCTATCGTAAAAACTTGATACAACCTAAAAATCAAATTGGCTTTTTATTCGTAATGACTATATTCTCCAATAAATTTTTCTGTGGTAATAAAAATCTATATCTAACTAAATATACATGTTGTAAAGTAAATCATTCAAAAATCGAAATCATATAGAAATATGACTTTATAACAATAAATATTTTCTCAATACTTTATTTAATGATGCTATTTTGAAATGAATTGTTTGTTACACGGAGTTTCGTGACTTGAGAAGTATTTTCTTGATATTGAAAATCATTACACATTTTATTATGCATAAAGTACGTTCCAGTGGTTCATTAGTAATGCACTATTTCTTATTACTGGTGCATCAAAGATAATGCGAGTTCAATCCTTCTAGTGCTAGTGCGCTACATTCACTGCTTTAAAAAAAAGAATAGATTCTTTAAAAGATTGCGGCAGAATCTAGCATCAATTGTCAAATTTACTGGCTGGAGTTTTCCAGGTATTCTCTGATAATAGTGAGGTTTGAGATGACTGTCTTTGGAAATTCTTCTTCAAGGCTTTATTTTTTTCTTTCCATCTTCAAGTATTCATATCATAACGATATCAATAACATAAAGGGTCCATGTCCATATATTGCTATTTCTCTTGTCATTGGTGCTTCAAAGATAATGCTATTTCATCTTCTAGTGTTAATGCGTTACATTCACTTCTTTAAAAAAAAGAATAGATTCTTAAAGGTTGCGATAGAATCTCGCATCAATTGTCAAATTTACTAGTCGTAGTTTTCCAGCTATTTTCTTACTATAGTGAGGCCATATATAGTGAGGCTTACTATAGTGGCCAAAAGCCATATTTTCTTTTTACCTTTTCAAGTATCCATGCCATGAAGGTATCAATAATATAACAGATTCATATCCATGTATTGAAAGCTCAAATGTGAAAGAAGCATTCAGAAAATATAGGAAATAAAATGAGAAGAAATAAACGTCAAAGAAATATTTATTTTTCAAAAAACTACACTTAATTATGTTAAGTCATATGAATGGTGTCATTGAAAATATATTAATTCTTATAGTAATAATTATAATAATTAAAGGAATTTTTTTTTAAGTATATTGTTTGAAATTTTCTTAAAATTTAAGCCGATACGTTTTAATAGGTGATATGGAGCAAGTTGCTAATGTCCGAAGAATAACTTAGGAATCTGCTCGTTTTAGTGGTGAATGATCTCAAGTCAAAATACCGACTATTATGAAACAACAAATTAAATATAACCTCTTGGTTTCATTTCTAAATTAAATTTATCTTATTCCCCACTGGCTTGAATTATTTCCCCTTAAAACGTTTCTCATGCGTCTTTGCAAAGAGTGAGGTAAAAGCCGATTATGTTATACATTTCTGAGAAGCTTTCGTCTGAACAACAGCCTTGGGAAAGTGCGAGTGATATTGACCTCATTGATCACATCAGGCGTTCCATTCACTCCGCTGACTTCTTCTCCATCGAGTTGTCTTTGAGCAACTTAACTGATTCATACATGAGGAAGGGGGCATGCCACGGGATGGGATGATTGAATCAGGCGTGTTTGCTTTGTTTTGATAGATATCCATCCGATTGCATATTTTATCTTGCTGTCAAGTGTTGTGATGCTTGTCGATGCCTTTCTCGTATAATTTACTTTCTAAATAAAATAGTAAGTGCTTAATAAAACTATATTACTACTTCCTTTTAGAGAAATGGTGATTTTAAAGATGATACAAATAATGATTATGAACGATTCGCTATTTTCGAAATTATTTTTTGCTAATGGACTGCTTTAGAGAGATATTTCAAAGATGTGTTTTCTTAAATATTAGGATTTCTGTTTCATCAAATGTTTCAGAGAAATTATTTTTTCTTTGCCGTTTGATTTTTTTTTTTTTTAACATAGGCTGCATGGAGATGGGTAAAGATTTTTGCTTCACCATCCTATAGTACGTTTCAATCGTTTTTAGCATTTTGAGAATTAATCGAAACAAATTCCAGGTATACTATTTGTAAAGAGTAATACTTTTGCAAATATTTCTTGTAGAAAAAAATTAACATCGATATCTCATAAAACCAAAGAAAAATTGAGGGAATCCGTAAAAACAATATTCAATTTAAGTAGCTTACCATTCGAAATATTTCATTGATAGGGTAAATTGTTTAAATTGTTTGTCTCCGCGTGGTATATTTTTAGTCTTTTTGGTTTTTATTGTAATAGATTTTATTGAGTAATAATATTTAAATTGATTGCAGAGCACAATAGAAACTTGTCATTGAAGACTTTTTTTTATAATTGAAAGTTTTATTTGTGAAACATCAGTGTTTTTAACTGTCGATCCTGGCTGGAATTTCGTCATGTATATCTATTTTTATAATTAATTATTCCAAATTATAATATTTTGGTATAAATTCTTATTTAGTACACTCTATAAAGCAAAAGCCTTTGCTGCATTATTTTAAGCCTCTAGTGAAACTATTTCTTATTATACGACGATATCTCGTCTCACCGCTTATTACAGAAACAAATCTAGATCACAGATGGCCTTCAAAATTTGAATTTATTGTAATGATACACTACATTTTAAAATCATTGTTTGATTTAAAATTAAACTAACAAAACTAATTTATATGTTACTCCTTTAATTTTTTAAAGTTATTAATGTATTTCTAGTTCAGAAATGTGTAAATATAATTTTGAACAAATATTAATAAACAGAAAAGAATATTTTAATTCTGATTTATACAACTATAGATAACTATACCTACTGTAGTATTCAATTTGTTTCAAAGAAAACATTCTTAAAATTCTTATTGCAAAGTATTGTTGTAAAACATGACATCTACTTCACTGAATAATAATATCATTTACTTGATTTAACATTTTCAAAGAGTCCCAATAGCGAAAGAAAGAAAACTTATCATCAGATAAAACGATGATATGTTTTTATTTGTTCACTGCATTGTCTTGGAAACAATATTTATGGATTACTAAGTTACCCAATATATTATAGAAATACATATGCACGGAATCTTTCAATTTAACACTGCACTTTTATTAGTAAATCATCTTCAGTCACAAAACAAAGCAAGAAACCATAATAAATACAAATTCTGTTAGCGACGCTATTGTCCCTTCCTGATATCGATCTCTGATATCTTTTGTCCCAGTTATGCAAAGAGATTTTCCTCATTATTCTGAACTTACCTTAAACCCTTTTCCTTAACAAATGCGTGAATCTCAGATATCCCAAAGACTTCAGAAATGCCAGGACCATCGATTTGCGCGGCGGCATCACTCTCTTTGTGTGTCAATGCTTTTGCTGAGATCTTCTTCCGTTGAATTGCTGCTTTCTGCTTCGGTTTCATTAGATCCACATCTAGAACCTTTTCATTTGCAGGGGTCTTTATTTATCGCGTGACACAACTTCATTATCGGAGGATTCCACCACCCCTATTTCCTGGCACCCCCTTTCCAACACGACCGGAAATAACGTTGAGCAAAAAGGAAGGAATATTTCTCTGCAGACAGAGTGACAGGCGGAAAAAGTTCTTCCGTTTTCTGTTACTTTTTTTTATTTCTTCACATCGTTTGCTGTTGTGTCTTATGGTATAGGGAAATAACTTCGATTCTCTCTTGTTGTTGCTGTTGTTGTTTTTTTTGTGCTCTCGAACCATGGAGAAAGAAATGGTTGCCGAGAAGGAGGTAAAAATAATGAAAAGGTCAAGTAATAAATAAACAAGGAATTGCAAGCAATCGATTTTGCTTTTTTCTGCTCGTGGACTAAGAAAGATTTTTCCATCAGTTTCAGAGTGTCTATTCTGCAGGATCATTAAAACTTCAGCATAACTGATACGCAAAGTTAAAAGAATAAATTTTCTTTGTTGACTTATATCAGAGATCACCAATCTTTGTACACCCCGGAACTCATCAAAAATTTTTGTCTTTTTAATCATCCCTTCTACTGAACTATTATTTTTTATAAAAGGAAAATTAAAAAAAAAGTTTTTATACGAATTCTTTTATATTTACAATATTTATTATAACATTGTGTATTGCTTATGGCGCATTTTACATATCAGAGGTGACTTTTATTCTTAAGTGGTACTCAATTTATTCAAAACTAACATTCTTAGAATTCTTATTGCAAACTATTGTTGTAATACGTGACATTTCCTTCACGAAATAATAATATCCTTTACTTGATTTAACATTTTCGAAGAATCCCAATACCGAATAAGAGAAAACTTATCATAAGATAAAACGATGATATGTTTTTTTTATTTGTTCGCTGCATTGTCTTCGAAACAAGATTTATAGATGACCAAGTTACCCAATATATTATAGGCATACAGATCTTTCGATTTAACACTGCACTTTTATTAGTATCATCTTCAGTCTTCACAAAGCAAAGCAAGAAACCATAATAAATACAAATTATGTTAGCAACGATCTAGTATTGTCCCTCCTGATATCGAGCTTTGATATCTTTTGTCCCAGTTATGCAAAAAGAGATTTTCCTCATTACTCTGAACTTACCTTAAACCCTTTTCCTTAACAAATGCGTGAATCTCAGATATCCCAAAGACTTCCAGAAATGCCAGGCCCATCGATTTGGTGCTGCGGCATTACTTCTCTTTGTGTGTCAATGCTTTTGCTGAGATATTCTTCCGTTGAATTACTGCTTTCTGCTTCGGTTTCATTAGATCCCCATCTAGAACCTTTTCATTTGCAGGGGTCTTTATTTATCGCGTGACACAACTTCATTATCGGAGGATTCCACCCCCACCACCATTTCCTTGCACCTCCCCTTTCCAACACGCCCGGAAATAACGGTGAGCAAAAAGGAAGGAATATTTCTCTGCAGACAGAGTGACAGGCGGAAAAAGTTCTTCCGTTCTCTGTTGCCTTTTTTTTTTTTATTTCTTCCCATTGTTTTCTGTTGTGCCTTATGGTATAGGGAAATAACTTCGATTCTCTCTTGTTGTTGTTGTTGTTGTTTTTGTGCTCTCGAGCCATGGAGAAAGAAATGGTTGCCGAGAAGGAGGTAAAAATAATGAAAAGGTCAAATAATAAATAAACAAGGAATTGCAAGCAATCGATCTTGCTTTTTTATTTTCTGTTCGTGGACTAGCAAGATTTTTCCATCAGTTCAGAGTGTCTATTCTGCAGGATCATTAAAACGTCGGCATAACCGATACGCAACCCAAAAGAATTATTTTCTTTGTTGACTTATGTCAGAGGTCACCAATCTTCGTAAATCCCGAACCTCATCAAAATTTTTTGTCTTTTTAATGATACCTTCTGCAGCACTATTAAGTTATTATAAAAGGAAAAATTAAAAAAAAAATTATATGAATTCTTTTATCTTTTACAATATTTATTATAACATTGCGTATTGCTGACTGCGTATTTTTACATATCAGAGGTGACTTTTATTCTTACAGTGGTACTCAATTTATTCAAAGCTAACGTTCTTAAAAATTCTTATTGCAAGGTATTGTTGTAAAACATGGCATTTCTTTCACTGAATAATAATATCATTCACTTGATTTAACATTTTCAATCCCAATAGCGAAAGTGAGAAAACTTATCATCAGATAAAACGATGATATGTTTTTATTTGTTCACTGCATTGTCTTCGAAACAAGATTTATAGATGACCAAGTTACCCAATATATCATAGAAATACATATGCAAGGAATCTTTCAATTCAACACTGCACTTTTATTAGTAGAATCATCTTCAGTCACAAAACAAAGCAAGAAACCATAATAAATACAAATTCTGTTAGCGACGCTGTAGTATTGTCCTTCCTGATATCGAGCTTTGATATATCTTTTGTCCCAGCTATGCAAAGAGATTTTCCTCATTATTCTGAACTTACCTTAAACCCTTTTCCTTAACAAATGCGTGAATCTCGGATATCCCAAATACTTCCAGAAATGCCAGGACCATCGATTTGCGCGGCGGCATCACTCTCTTTGTGTGTCAATGCTTTTGCTGAGATCTTCTTCCGTTGAATTGCTGCTTTCTGCTTCGGTTTCATTAGATCCACATCCAGAACCTTTTCATTTGCAGGGGTCTTTATTTATCGCGTGACACAACTTCATTATCGGAGGATTCCACCACCCCTATTTCCTGGCACCCTCTTTCCAACACGCCCGGAAATAACGTTGAGCAAAAAGGAAGGAATATTTCTCTGCAGACAGAGTGACAGGCGGAAAAAGTTCTTCCGTTTTCTGTTGCTTTTTTTTTTTTTTTTACTTTTCCCATCGTTTGTTGTTGTGTCTTATGACATAGGGAAATAACTTCAATTCTCTTTGTTGTTGTTTTTGTGCTCTCGAGCCATGGAGAAAGAAATGGTTGCCGGGAAGGAGGTAAAAATAATGAAAAGGTCAAGTAATAAATAAACAAGGAATTGCAAGCAATCAATCTTGCTTTTATTTTCTGTTCGTGGACTAAGCAGGATTTTTCCATCAGTTCAGAGTGTCTATTCTGCAGGATCATTAAAACTTCGGCATAACCGATACGCAACCCAAAAAAATTATTTTTCTTTGTTGACTTATGTCAGAGATCACCAATCTTCGTAAACCCTGGACCTCATCAAACATTTTTTGTCTTTTTAATGACACCTTATGCTGCACTATTAAGTTATTATAAAAGGAAAAATTTAAAAAAAATTATATGAATTCTTTTTATATTTTACAATATTTATTATAACATTGCGTATTGCTTATTGCGTATTTTACATATCAGAGGTGACTTTTATTCTTACAGTGGTACTCAATTTATTCAAAGCTAACGTTCTTAAAAATTCTTATTGCAAGGTATTGTTGTAAAAACATGGCATTTCTTTACTGAATAATAATACCCTTTACTTGATTTAATATTTTCAAAGAATCCCAATACCGTGTGAGAGAAAACTTTTCATAAAACGATGTTGTGTTTTTATTTGTTCGTTGCATTGTCTTGAAACAAGATTTATAGGTGACCAAGTTACCCAATATATCCTAGAAATACAGATGCACGGAATCTTTCAATTTAACACTGCACTTTTATTAGTAATATCTTCAGTCACAAAACAAAGCAAGAAACCCTAACAAATACAAATTCTGTTGTATTGTCACTTCTGATATCGATCTCTGATATCTTTTGTCCCAGTTATGCAAAAGAGATTTTCCTCATTATTCTGAACTTACCTTAAACCCTTTTCCTTAACAAATGCAGTGAATCTCAGATATCCCAAAGACTTCCAGAAATGCCAGGCCCATCGATTTGCGCGGCGGCATCACTCTCTTTGTGTGTCAATGCTTTTGCTGAGATCTTCTTCCGTTGAATTGCTGCTTTCTGCTTCGGTTTCATTAGATCCACATCTAGAACCT
This sequence comes from Caerostris extrusa, assembly GCA_021605095.1. Taxonomy (NCBI): domain Eukaryota; kingdom Metazoa; phylum Arthropoda; class Arachnida; order Araneae; family Araneidae; genus Caerostris; species Caerostris extrusa. Next base: position 13,071 of record BPLR01010430.1, on the reverse strand, counting down.
TTTCATTTGCAGGGGTCTTTATTTATCGCGTGACACAACTTCATTATCGGAGGATTCCACCACCCCTATTTCCCTGGCACCCCCTTTCCAACACGACCGGAAATAACGTTGAGCAAAAGGAAGGAATATTTCTCTGCAGACAGAGTGACAGGCGGAAAAAGTTCTTCCGTTTTCTGTTACTTTTTTTTTTTTTATTTCTTCCCATCGTTTGCTGTTGTGTCTTATGGTATAGGGAAATAACTTCGATTCTCTCTTGTTGTTGCTGTTGTTGTTGTTTTTTTGCTCTCGAACCATGGAGAAAGAAATGGTTGCTGAGAAGGAGGTAAAAATAATGAAAAGGTCAAGTAATAAATAAACAAGGAATTGCAAGCAATCGATTTTGCTTTTTTTCTGCTCGTGGACTAAGAAAGATTTCTCCATCAGTTTCAGAGTGTCTATTCTGAGGATCATTAAAAGTTCAGCATAACTGATACGCAAAGTTAAAGAATAAATTTTCTTTGTTGACTTATATCAGAGATCACCAATCTTTGTACACTATGAATCTCTCCAAAACTTCGTGTCTTTTTAATCATCCCTTCTACTGAACTATATTTTTTTCACTAAAATAAAAAAAAAGTTTTTATACGAATTCTTTTTATATTTACAATATTTATTATAACATTGTGTATTGCTTATGGCGCATTTTACATATGAGAGGTGACTATTATTCTTACAGTGGTACTCAATTTATTAAAAACTACCATTCTTAGAATTCTTATCGCAAACTATTGTTGTAATACGTGACATTTCCTTCACTAAATAATAATATCCTTTTTACTTGATTTAACTTTTCGAAGAATCCCAATACCGAATAAGAGAAACTTATCATAAGATAAAACAATGATATGTTTTTATTTGTTCGCTGCATTGTCTTCGAAGCAAGATTTATAGATGACAAAGTTACCCAATATATTATAGGCATAGATCTTTCGATTTAACACTGCACTTTTATTAGTATCATCATCAGTCTTCACAAAGCAAAGCAAGAAACCATAATAAATACAAATTATGTTAGCGACGATGTAGTATTGTCCCTCCTGATATCGAGCTTTGATATCTTTGTCCCAGTTATGCAAAGAGATTTTCCTCATTATTCTGAACTTACCTTAAACCCTTTTCCTTAACAAATGCGTGAATCTCGGATATCCCAAAGACTTCCAGAAATGCCAGGCCCATCGATTTGGTGCTGCGGCATCACTCTCTTTGTGTGTCAATGCCTTTGCTGAGATCTTCTTCCGTTGAATTGCTGCTTTCTGCTTCGGTTTCATTAGATCCACATCCAGAACCTTTTCATTTGCAGGGGTCTTTATTTATCGCGTGACACAACTTCATTATCGGAGGATTCCACCACCCCTATTTCCTGGCACCCCTTTCCAACACGCCCGGAAATAACGTTGAGCAAAAAGGAAGGAATATTTCTCTGCAGACAGAGTGACAGGCGGAAAAAGTTCTTCCGTTTTCTTTTGCTTTTTTTTTTTTATTTCTTCCCATCGTTTGCTGTTGTGTCTTATGGTATAGGGAAATAATTTCCATTCTCTCTTGTTGTTGCTGTTGTTGTTGTTTGTTGTGCTCTCGAACCATGGAGAAAGAAATGGTTGCCGAGAAGGAGGTAAAAATAATGAAAAGGTCAAGTAATAAATAAACAAGGAATTGCAAGCAATCGATTTTTGCTTTTTTTTCTGTTCGTGGACTAAGCAAAATTTCTCCATCAGTTTCAGAGTGTCTACTCTGCAGGATCATTAAAACTTCAGCATAACCGATACGCAAAGTTAAAGAATAAATTTTCTTTGTTGACTTATATCTGAGGTCACCAATCTTTGTACACCATGAATCTCACCAAAAACTTACAGATCTTTCAAAGGCATACAGATCTTTCCATTTAACACTGCACTTTTATTAGTATCATCTTCAGTCTTCACAAAGCAAAGCAAGAAACCATAATAAATACAAATTATGTTAGCGACGATGTAGTATTGTCACTCCTGATATCGAGCTTTGATATCTTTTTTCCCAGTTATGCAAAGAGATTTTCCTCATTATTCTGAACTTACCTTAAACCCTTTTCCTTAACAAATACGTGAATCTCAGATATCCCAAAGACTTCCAGAAAGGCCAGGCCCATCGATTTGGTGCTGCGGCATCACTCTCTTTGTGTGTCAATGCTTTTGCTGAGATCTTCTTCCGTTGAATTGCTGCTTTCTGCTTCGGTTTCATTAGATCCACATCCAGAACCTTTTCATTTGCAGGGGTCTTTATTTATCGCGTGACACAACTTCATTATCGGAGGATTCCACCACCCCACCCCACCATTTCCTTGCACCTCCCCTTTCCAACACGCCCAGAAATGACGGTGAGCAAAAAGGAAGGAATATTTCTCTGCAGACAGAGTGACTGGCGGAAAAAAGTTCTTCCGTTTTCTGTTGCTTTTTTTTTTTTTACTTCTTCCCATCGTTTGCTGTTGTGTCTTATGGTGTAGGGAAATAACTTCGATTCTCTCTTATTGTTGCTGTTGTTGTTTTTTGTGCTCTCGAGCCATGGAGAAAGAAATGGTTTCCGAGAAGGAGGTAAAAATAATGAAAAGGTCAAGTAATAAATAAACAAGGAATTGCAAGCAATCGATCTTGCTTTTATTTTCTGTTCGTGGACTAAGCAAGATTTCTCCATCAGTTCAGAGTGTCTATTCTGCAGGATCATTAAAACTTCGGCATAATCGATACGCAACCCAAAAGAATTATTTTTCTTTGTTGACTTTTGTGAGATCACCAATCTTCGTAAACCCCGGACCTCATCAAACATTTTTTTGTCTTTTAATGATACCTTCTGCTGCACTATTAAGTTATTATACACTGAAGTGACAAAAGTCATGGGATGGCAATATGCAAATTTTCAGATGGCAGTAGCATCGCGTAGAACAGGTATAAATGCGCAGTGCTTTCGCAGAGCTTTCATTTCTGTTCAAGTTATTCATGTGAAGAGGTTCTGACGTGATGATGACCGCACGACGGGAATTAACAGACTTTGAACGCGGAATGTTAGTTGGAGCTAGACGCATGGGTCATGACATTTCGGAAATCGTTGGGGAATTCAACATTCCCAGATCCACTGTGTCAAGAGTGTGCCGAGAGTATGAAATTTCAGGCATAACATCCCACCATGGACAGCGCAGTGGTCGACCGCCTGCACTTACCGACCGAGACCGGCGACGTCTGAAAAGAGTCGTAAATTCTAACAGACAAGCAACACTGCGTCAAATAACCGCAGAAATCACTGTGGGACGTACAAGGGACTTGTCTGTTAGAACTGTGCGGATAAATTTGGCTTTCTTGGGCTATTCCAGCAGAAGACCGACTCGAGTGCCTTTACTGACAGAACGACATCGCTTTGTGCAGCGACTCTCGTGGGCACGTGAACATATTGGTTGGTCCCTAGATGAATGGAAAACCGTGGCCTGGTCCGATGAGTCACGATTTCAGTTGGTAAGAGCTGATGGTAGGGTTCGAGTGTGGCGCAGACCCCACGAAGCCATGGACCCAAACTGTCAGCAAGGCACTGTTCAAGCTGGTGGTGGCTCCGTAATGGTGTGGGCTGTTTTTTCATGTCATGGACTTGGTCCTCTGGTGCGACAGGACCGAACGTTGACTGGAAATGCTTATGTTCAGCTACTTGGAGATCACTTGCAGCCATTCATGGACTTCATGTACCCAAACAACGATGGATTTTTATGGATGACAATGCGTCATGTCACCGGGCCACAACTGTTCGCGATTGGTTTGAAGAACATTCTGGACAATTCCAACGAATGATCTGGCCACCTAGATCGCCCAACATGAATCCCATCGAGCATTTATGGGACATCATCGAGAGGTCTGTTCGTGCCCAAAATCGTGCACCATCAACGCTTTCACAATTATGGACGTCTATCGATACAGCATGGCTCAATGTTCCTGCAGAAGACTTCCAACGACTTGTTGAGTCCATGCCACGTCGAGTTGCTGCACTTCGCAGGGCGAAAGGAGGGCAAACACGATATTAAGAGGTATCCCATGACTTTTGTCACTTCAGTGTAAAAGGAAAAATTAAAAAAAAAAATTATATGAATTCTTTTATATTTACAATATTTATTTTAACATTGCGTATTGCTTATTGCGTATTTTACATATCAGAGTTGACTTTTATTTTTACAGTGGTACTCAATTTATTCAAAGCTAACGTTCTTAAAAAAAAAATTCTTACTGCAAGGTATTGTTGTAAAACATTTCATTTCTTTCACTGAATAATAATACCCTTTACTTGATTTAACGTTTTCAAAGAATCCCAATACCGAGTGAGAGAAAACTTTTCATAAGATAAAACGATGTTGTGTTTTTATTTGTTCGCTGCATTGTCTTCGAAGCAAGATTTATAGGTGACCAAGCTACCCAATATTTCGTAGAAATACAGATGCACGGAATCTTTCAATTTAACACTGCACTTTTATTAGTAACATCTTCAGTCACAAAACAAAAGCAAGAAACCATAACAAATATAAATTCTGTTGTTTTGTCACTTTTGATATCGATCTTTGATATCTTTTGTCGCAGTTATGCAAAAAGAGATTTTCCTCATTATTATGAACTTACCTTAAACCCTTTTTCTTAACAAATGCGTGAATCTCAGATATCCCAAAGACTTCCAGAAATGCCAGGTCATCGATTTGCGCGGCGGCATCACTCTCTTTGTGTGTCAATGCTTTTGCTGAGATCTTCTTCCGTTGAATTGCTGCTTTCTGCTTCGGTTTCATTAGATCCACATCTAGAACCTTTTCATTTGCAGGGGTCTTTATTTATCGCGTGACACAACTTCATTATCGGAGGATTCCACCACCCCTATTTCCTGGCACCCCCCTTTCCAACACGCCCGGAAATAACGGTGAGCAAAAGGAAGGAATATTTCTCTGCAGACAGAGTGACAGGCGGAAAAAAAGTTTCGTTTTCTGTGGCTTTTTTTTTTTCTTTACTTCTTCCCATCGTTGGCTGTTGTGTCTTATGGTATAGGGAAATAACTTCAATTCCCTCTTGTTGTTGTTCTTGTGCTCGAACCATGGAGAAAGAAATGGTTGCCGAGGAAGGAGGTAAAAATAATGAAAAGGTCAAGTAATAAATAAACAAGGAATTGCAAGCAATCGATCTTGCTTTTTTGCTGTTCATGGACTAAGCAAGATTTCTCCATCAGTTTCGTAGTGTCTATTCTGCAGGATCATTAAAACTTCAGCATAACCGATACGCAACCCAAAAGAATAATTTTCTTTGTTGACTCGTATCAGAGGTCACCAATATTTGTATATCATGGATCTCATCAAAACCTTCGTGTCCTTTTTATTGATCTCTTCTACTGCATTATTAAGTTATTATAAACTGAAAAAGATTTTTGTATGAGTTCTTAGATGATTTATTTATTTACAATGTTTGTCGTAACATTGTGTAATGCTTATTGCCTATTTTAACTATATGGAGATATGCATGCATGTTCTAGCATAACTTAAAAGTTGTTTAAATGTTGCCAACGAAAAGCCACTAGATAATGAAAAAAATTTTATGTCATTTTGAAGTCACAATTTTGTCTAGATTTATTATTATTTTTATCTGATTGGCAACAAACAATTGCGAACAAATTACTATTTTTTTTAATAAATTAATTAATTTTAATAAATTAGTAAATTAATTTTTTAATAAATTTTATTTTTTTTAATTAATTTTTTAATAAATTTTATTTTTTTTTAATAACTTAATTTTTTAATAAATTTTATTTTTTTTTAATAACTTAATTTTTTTAATAAATTTTATTTTTTTTTAATAAAACCTATTTTTTTATTTGTTAAATACTTTGCACCTGATGCCATCTAGTGGCTTGATGATGCTTAGTGGTGACTATATTCATTGATGTTATAAAAAAATAAAGTTGCCAACGAAAAGCCACTAGATAATGAAAAAAAAATTTATGTCATTTTGAAGTCACAATTTGTCTTGAATTATTATTTTTATCTGATTGGCAACAAACAATTGCGAACAAATTACTATTTTTTTTAATAAATTAATTAATTTTTTTAATAAATTAGTAAATTAATTTTTTAATAAATTTTATTTTTTTTATAAATTAATTTTTTAATAAATTTTTATTTTTTTTAATAAAAACCTTATTTTTATTTGTTAAATTTTGCATGATGCCATCTAGTGGCTTGATGATGCAGTGGTGACTATATTCATTGATGTTATAAAAATGTTGCCAACGAAAAGCCACTTTATTTTGAAGTCACAATTTTTGTCTAGATTTATTATTATTTTTATCTGATTGGCAACAAACAATTGCGAACAATTACTATTTTTTTAATAAATTAATTAATTTTAATAAATTAGTAAATTAATTTTTTAATAAATTTTATTTTTTTAATAAATTAATTTTTAATAAATTTTATTTTTTTTTTTAATAAAACCTTATTTTTATTTGTTAAATACTTTGCACCTGATGCCATCTAGTGGCTTGATGATGCTTAGTGGTGACTATATTCATTGATGTTATAAAAATGTTGCCAACGAAAAGCCACTAGATAATGAAAAAAATTTTATGTCATTTTGAAGTCACAATTTTGTCTAGATTTATTATTATTTTTATCTGATTAGCAACAAACAATTTATTTTTTTTTAATAAATTAATTAATTTTAATAAATTAGTAAATTAATTTTTTAATAAATTTTATTTTTTTAATAAAATAATTTTTTTTTTTTAAATTTTATTTTTTTAATAAAACCTTATTTTTATTTGTTAAATACTTTGCACCTGATGCCATCTAGTGGCTTGATGATGCTTAGTGGTGACTATATTCATTGATGTTATAAAAGGTTGCCAAAACCATGTTCGATTTCTAAGTATTATGTTAAGCTTTCGATCATCTGGATTGATGAAATATGAGGTTTAAGGATTTGATACTCTAAAAATTGAAAAAAAAAAAAAATCAATTTTTATTTTTATTTTATTCCTGATTCCCCGATTTTATTCCCTCTTCTTTTAATATATCATTTATTTCTTTTCGTAAAGAAAATTATATTTAAATGTCTTTTACGGAAGGAAGCAATTTAAATGTCCATCTCCATATCTTTAAATGCTATTTTCTCAAAATGCATATGACTTTCAACTTTGATGTACTATTTCTAGAAAACTAATAGATTTCAAAATTAAAAATCGTTTACATATTTGTGAATATGCTATATTTCAATCTGAGGTTAAGAGCTTAATTCTTTTTTAATTTTTTTTTTTTTTTAAATTAAAAACTTGAAAAAGGTTAAAAGTTGTTTTTTTATGTGTAATATTAATACTTGAAAGAAAAAACACGTTTTTGCTGATATTTCAACTACTTAATTAGATATCTTAATTAATAATTAGTACTTAAGTATAATATCTTAACAACTGAACTTAATTGTTAACCAAACTAAAATACATAATAATTTCACAGAAGTTGAGCAATGCTGAGCTATATCCTCTAATGGAGTATATTGTGATTAATGATAAATGCTACCAAGGTTCATTTCCATTGCGTATTTATTCAAGATGGTGGTAATCTAAGTTAATGGAATTGAGTATTATCAAAATAAAAGTGATATCTTTTATTTTCTTTCAATCCCTGATTCCAATTTGACTCGTAGCAATACTACACCGACCCCTATGTGGAGAAGGGGAGGGGGGGGGCAGGGGCGGTCAACGTCTATCATTATAGCATTCATTAGTTTTAAACAACAACGTTTCTATTCTTCGTAATAGAGTGGAATATACTTGGGATTTTTGTATATCTACACAAAGTGGTTTTGTGTAGAAAATATGTCAGAAAGTGCCATTAAGAGGATAAGTATTCGAAGAAATAGTTGTTAGCTTTTGGTACTTGATAAAATTATTCAAAGCAATTTACATCTGGATGGTTCTTCGTTCAGAAATTTTTTTTTTAAATCACAGATGTCACATTAATCTATGATTCTAAGCTGTCCGCATTATGTGGTAAGGTTTCAGTTTTTTGACATTTCTAACTTCCTTTATTTAAATTTTTATAATTTTGTGCAATTTATTTTGACAATGGAAAGATTTTTGATTGCTTTATTTCAACTGTTAACAATTGTTGTGATTTTTGTCAAGATATTAGACTGGCGCATTGATAGGCTGTAACTTTTAAAACACTTTTCAAAAATATTTTTGTCAAAAGCTTGAAGTATGTTGTCAAAAAACAGTATTTTGCAATAAAGAATGAAAAAAACTAAACAAACATTTTAAGGGGAAAAAGAAATTAGCTTTGTTACAAAGACTTTTAAAAAAAACTTGGCATAGGAACAACTAAAATGATTCGCTGCATATCATTTTTCTGGATAGAATTATATTATGCAAATAGGAATGTCTTTGACGTAACTATCTGAATCGCTATCTTAGTGGTGATCTTGGCATATTAGTTTTTCGCACAATAGTAGTTGTCAGTGTGATACAAAAATTTGCACTATTTTCCATCTCTAATACAGCAGATTTTGTTTATTTACCGCAAATAATCAGAATCCAATGCTTAAAATCATGTATATAGATAAACCTTATTCATTTGTTGAATAAATTGATCAATCTTTTTTAATGCTAGAAATTATAAAAGATGTTGTCGCTGAAATTTGTCAATTGTTCATTTTTAATGCATTTGCTATATGATTTTTATAAAGTAGAAGTCTAATATATTTTCTTCGAATTGTTTGATAACTAAGAAATGATTTTTCTATTTATGTATACTACAGAAAAAATATCTCGATTGCTTTTGTCTCTAAGATATTGACAAAGTGTTAGAGGAAAAGCAAAAATAACGGAACATTGAACTAATAAACAGATAAGAAATTAAAAGCAATAAATTTTTTTTTTCTATTATTATACTGATAATAGTTGCCATTAATATTAGAATGTCAGTCTTATTCGCTGTTAAAATTTTAGCGTTACCTTTCATATAATATTTAAAGAGAAAGATTGAGTTCTACTTTTTAGCCTCAAGTATTATCTTATATTTTCTGAACAAGACAAAATTGTATTGGTTCTTTTTTCCGATACAATACATAATAAGCAATCTATCATTTTTAACACATTTCAAGGATACTGCATTTTCAAATATACCATTCAGATGGTACCCCATCTCAATGAAAACTGATTTGAAGTGGACTATTTTTTTCGCCTATGTGTCTAAAATATCAGGCGTGCTCTATATTCCCAGCCTTACTTACTTACTTATTCCCATTCTTCTACTTATTGCCATTCTTAATTACTTACTCACTTATCCCAATTCTTACTTTACTTACTTATTACCATCCTTACTTACTTACTTAGGTATGCTTCAGGTTCGAATCCTGGCTATTGTATTGATGATTGTTAGTGGTTCGGAATCCACGCTAAACAGTAGGTCCCTGTCTAATTAGCCTAAAGTGTGCAAAATGACCGTAAAACTACAAACGAACAAACCTTACTTAGGGTAGTTTATTTGTCTGAACTCTATACGCTAAACAAATTGAGTGTACGAAAATGAACAATTGATTACTATAAATTGCTAATGTGTCTAAAAATTATTACAGTTTCGATATTCAGAATTGTTAAAAAATTACATCAAAAATAAACTTTTAACTTAATAGTTATTTTTCCTGCAGAGACCACATATTTAACGTCGATCAATTGGGGTATCAAGACTTTTCTGGTAAAATGAGAAAGCGTAGAAAGTTTTGGCCGTTGAATAATTTATTTAAATGTCAGAAGGTCGGCACAACCATTGTAAACTGGACTGGACAGGTGACCAGGTTTCTAATTGACTGATGTTTTGGCACGTGAATGTTAGTATATGGTGGGAATCCAGTTCATCTGAGCAACTATCTACGTCTCTTTCAGAACCTTGGTTGAATCATGAATATTTGTCATCTAGGGAAGTGATTTCCGAAGTAGGGTAAGCGTACATCAAGGGATATGCAAAATGATACTTGGGAGTGCGCTGAAGACATAGGCTGAAGATCTAAGAGGTAAAAGTTTTTACACAATTATATAAAATTAGAGATAAAATTTGTAACTCATTTATAGATTTTCTTAGTATTAAAACTGAGTACCAATGGGTAAAGAGAGCGCATTTACTGAAAATGAAAAATCGATCATCTTTCGATTGCTGCTTAAGAACGGTTAATTGACATAGAACAAAGGTATAATCCGAATTTAAAAGAAAAATTTCTTTTTAATGGATGGATGGAAAACCGATTTAGTGAGCACAGCACCGAATGCAATCTTATTATTATGTTCTATACGCCCATATGGAGTAGCGTTTCCTACAATTGCAAAATTATAACCAAGTTCAGAAATAAATTTAGAACCAGATCTTGCAGAAACAGAATTGCATTAACAGAGCGCATCAAATCAGTTTTTTTTTTTTCCGGTACTACTAAACAAATGCAATCACATTACTCTCATTAAATAATTAAAAATGTAAATTTAATTTATTTGGTATGTTTGTGCATTGTTTTAAATTAATAAATAATAAATATTTTTTGACTACACACACATACGCACGCGTACACACATGAACACACACATATATATAACGTTGTATTATATTATTTTTATATAGGGTACGTAATTATTTTTCGTCTTACTGGTACGCGATCAAAAAAATTTGAAATCGCTGATCTGGAGTATCTTGATTTAACAAATTTTAAGGCCTTGTTAAAATTGATAAAAAATTATCTTAATTAAATGCTTAATTAAACGATTCATTTTACCTTTCACTTATTATTTGAAATTCATAAAGGATTATTAAATAACCTAAAACACTCTTTAAAATCAATAGTTGAAATTTGTTTCAAAACTGTTAAATATATGATAAGTAAAGCAGAAATTTTTCTTGAATATAAAGACTGTAAGTTGGAATAAAATAATCTGTCTATTAGTTTAAAGAAAAACGAATGAACTTTTTGTGTTGTAATGTGTAAAAAAACTATTGAAATCAATTTAAAAAATAAAAATTTGGAAAATAGTTAAATATTTTAAAATATTGATCTCTTAACTTGAAGGCACTGGTTATGCTTTTCACATGAGTTCTAGTTTGTCATGTTGACATAATGGTCTCGTAAGATATTGGTCATTACGTTTTGGACATAACCAATATATTTTATGAGACATTCGTGTTTACTGACTGTTTATTGCATGACATGGCTTACAAATATATAGGTGCACCTTTATAAATGACACTTGATATTTTAGAATAATAATTTAGGATTATAATACAGCATTCCGTGTTCTAATTGGATTATTTTAAGTGATAAAAATCAATAGATAATTCAAAGTTTTATCATAACCTATGTAATTACTAAATATCTCATTAGCCTGAATCATCGTTATCTCTTAACTGATTATCTCCTTCCGTGATGAAGATTTCATAATTTTTCAATTCAATTATTATATTCAGAGAGAACTCATTATTCTTGGAAGATGGGTTTATCAATTCTGCAATTATTTCTCTCGTAAGAAAACGAGTTTCAAGTTGAATATATTTTTTACTCTTAATATTCAATTTTTTAAATTCTCTCTCTCTCTCAATTTTTAAATTTAAAAAAAAAAATCAAGATTGCATTGTGTGCATTTGTTCTCAACTTATGTGATTATCGCCTCAGAGAAGCAAGTACTGATGATGTGGATGTAACTTAAGAGATAATTTAATCATTTGAAATCATTCATCATCAGAACAGATTCAAGTTACCTAACGTACACAAGAACGTACTGCATTTCGTACCCATTTTATCATCATAGTTTTAAATGAATTCTCCAAGGGATGGTCTTGGAAGGGTCAGCTTTCCCATCCTCTCCTGAAGCAAAGAACAACTTTCGGACGTACTGAATTTTATTGCCTATCGCCGACATATACACAGAAGCTTTCAGTTATATATTGCTTTCGATTTTCAAATTTGTCTTCTTTAGTTTGGAAACGCTATATCTTATTGAGACTACCCGATTATATTGTTATTTGCTATAACCCCACTATATTTGCTGTTCTAATCTATTGATAATCAATTAGGTAACAATATTTTATTTATATAAATAATAACAATATAGCTATTTTATTCTAACAATACAGAAATACAATGTTTAACATCTCAACAATAAGTGCTTGTTTCTTTCAATAATAAGAAAAATTGTAAAATTAAAGACACCATTTGTGCTTGTTTGCATTTATGTTTACAATGATATCATTTTCAATATTCATGGCTTTTCCAGAATTTTCCTAACAGTTTTACTTTGTGAAAGATTTGGTATTTTCATGAAATAAATATTTAATTAAAATTCGTTTTTAAATTTATGTAAAGTTATTTACTTGTAGAAATTAAAAATTTGATTTATAGAAGCATGCAGATGTAAGCTAAATATAATGTTTTGCTAACGTATTAATTTTCCATTGATAAAACTTCGCAATACATTTTATTTCATTTATTTATATACGTTTACTAAATTTAAAAGTTACTAAAGCAATGTAAAATTACATGAAATTAAAAACAAATACTTAAATTTTTCAAAAAATTATATTGTGCATGTCTGTAACAGTTGTTATATATAAATTGTAAATCATACTTTTTACATAAATCCTCATTTCATAAAATAAATAAGATTTGTTTTATAAATATAACTTTTAAACTAACCTATCTGGCTTAAATATAAAACTGATGATAGCAAACAAAAAGAAACGATTTAACAAGTTCATTTTTGAAAAATTTTAATTGCACTTGTATGCAAGTAAACATACGCTGGATAGTTAAAATTTATCATCGCCATGAGAAATACATCGGACGACTTATTTCCAGCTGTATATTTTTCAACCCCATCATTATTTCTGGAACATTTTTTACGGTAAATTTCGTGCTCAGTATCAGTGAACTTGTTAAAACTTGGAAGTTAATCTTTAACTGCTTTCAGCTTGTTTGAAGTTTGTGCTTTTTGCGAACCTTAAAAAGCTTTCTTTTAAGTTAAATC